>PVKM010035623.1:0-15106 GCA_004027735.1 Carollia perspicillata | reverse complement strand
TTCCCCCCCCCCTTTCTTTCTCTTTTCCTCTCTCTCTAAATTCAGTCCACAAATTAAAATTTGAGAAAAAATATGCTCACACAGTGCTTGCTTTAATAAGTCCATTTCACACCCTTTCTCCTCCATCTAAATAGTAATACAATATATAGTTTTAGCCAAGTAAGTTTCAAACAATCTTTAGTCAAATGCAGCCATGGCTGATAAATTATTGCAAGAAATTAGCCTCAGTATGAGTGCCACTAAATCTGGCTGTCACACACAACCTCGCTCGCGCTCTTGAACATCACTTGACACTTGACGAGAGAGCAGGAGTCACCTTCCCGGAGCTTCGGTAGTTCACCTGAGATACCAGCACTCTTGTTTCACAGTCCTCGGCATGCACTTAACTTTTAACTGGACATCCTACTTTCTAACCAGGTACAGCATTTTATTTTTTCAGATTCAACTTCTCAAACGTAGAGTTTGCGAGAGAGCAACAAATCAAGCCACTCACAGCTTTACTGATCCGGTGATCATTTGGGCATCTTGGTTTGCACTCGGGACTCCAACAGGGCAGCCGCAGCTCAGCCATCCCACTGCATTCCCACGGCGTCTACTCGTTGCAGCCAGGCATTGTTCGCTTCCCTTCTCCCAGGCACAGCCTTTGCTGCTGCCCACTACCGAGCTTCTATTTTTAAATGGCATTTCATCCCCTCTACTTCCATACTTCTATGGGGACTAAATGGACCCTGCACCAAATGGACCCTTCCTTCCTTCCTTCTTAATTTCTGTCTTGCTCCATTTCATCTACCTTCTCTTTTTCCATTTCCTCCAAACGCTTTGCCCTCTCCTCCCATGCTAGCTGCCGAGAATGTGAGGAATCATACACTGAGGAGTCCCATTCTTCATCGTGACAGCAACAGAATCATATCCCAGCCCTCCAACTGACATTCGTCCTTTGAGCAAAACACCAGGCCCTTATGGGGTCCACGGAGAGTGGGGCCATGACTCCTGGCTCACCACAAATGTATTGTAACCCTATTATCACTACCCAGTGAGGTAGTTGGGGGCACTGGCTTGGATGAGCTTACTAAATGCTAGCCACCCGAGACATTATCCCTCCAACCAACATTTTTGGTGTATAAACTAATGGGCAGTATGATTCTTGAGGCTTTGATGGGTTAACAAAAACAATATAAAGTTAACTTTCAGTGCAATAAGTGAAATGAAATTTAAAGGTCAATTCCTCAGTCACACTAGTCACACACCACACATTCTATAAACGTATGTGGCTAATGGAGACCATATTGAACAGTGCAGATAGAGAACCTGTTCATCATCACAGAAAGTTCTACTGAAACAGCACTGATGTAGTTTCTGAGATCACACCAAGCTCACAGCACAGCATTTTTAACAATACGAGTCAGCAAAGACATATACCTTGAACCCACATGTATAAGCCTTTCCCTAGAGACCGAGCAGAATACAAACACTTATGAAAGAGCAAAATGGTCTGGAAATGGCCTCGTGGAAAAGCCGTTTACAGCTGCAGACTCCAGCTTCTCACCTGACTATTGCTCCCTGCCTGTTCCCCTTCCTCTGTCTCCAAAGTTTCTTTTAAAATCGAGTATCATTTTCTTTGCATAAAGTCAGGTGACTTTCAGTAGTCCAAAAAAAAGCTCAAGTTCACAAAAAAGCAAATGTTAGCACAAGGAACCATCATTCGCAGCCCTTTCACAAACCCCTGGATGCACATCAAACACAGTCATCCCTCTCAAATCCTTCATTACAGTTCTCCTCGGGCACAGTGATGTTCCGACGAAACACTCGGACTAGGTCAGGCTATCACAATACCCTTAACACGTGTCTTCTTTACTCAGCAAGCACACCAGTTTGAGAATGAAGTGAGTTTTTAAAGCCTAAAATTAAAATAATCCTGGCATTTCGCAGTTTTAACACCCAACACTCCTCCCCCACCAGCAGTTGGTCTTGGTAAAACACACTTCGGCGCTAACGTTCCTGGGAGCGTGATGCAATTTACGGATGAGGCATCCTCAGCACTGGAGCAAGGGCCATTCTCCTAGCTTTGGAGGCTGCAACCCTCATCCACGCGGAGACGTTGGCTTTCATTTCTCCTTCCCCCTCCAAAAGTCAATTATCCCTCTTACCTCGTGTAGTAGAAATATTGAAGGTGTATGTATTGCTGGGTATGGCCTCAGTTTCTGCTCCGATTTCAGGAGCACCTCACGCAAGGAACTCCAGCAAATCACTGCTGGCTTGTGGCCAAGCTACCAGCAGCACAGCCAACCACCCCCAAGAGCGCTTCCTCCTCGCCCCGCTTCATCCTCCATGAGTTCCCAATTGTTGGAACTGCTCTGTCTAGTGCCTGCCAAACGCGTCCATAACAGGCCGCTGGCCTCCAGGGAGTGCCCTGACCGCTAGGCTCTGCAGGCCCACCCACTGCTGTTCCTTAACACACCCTGGGCATTGTTTTGGTTTTCCCGGATTTCACATCAGGCGGAGCACTTTGCTGCCACCTCACCCTCTGCAGCTCCTTGGACCGCGTTGCCCTTGTGCTTTCCAGGTATGTGAACTGCCTCAGCTCTGCTGAGCCTGCACAGACCAGCTAGGGAAGTCTGTGCTTCTCTGCTTTCCCCTTCGCCCCGAGGCCTTCATGGACCCTCTGGGTACCCAGCTGAGCTCAAACCCCACCGCTTCACCAGTCTCTGACTCCGAAGAGGAGTCTGAGGCCCAAATTAGCTGAAGAATTAGAAAGTGTCTGGGGAAGAGATCTGGGGAGGTGTCCTCAGGCAGTTAGTTGTGAATGAGAACGCACGTGAGCAGATGAGCATTTCCAGCACGGTGGGGAGAACTACCTTCAGCTCGCCATGGGAGCCCCGGGCTCCTCCGAGGGACACTCCCAGCATAGCCACGCCCCAGGACAAGCATCTGGCCTTTTCTGAGGCCAGGGCATAAGATCCTAGAGGCTCAGTTCCAGAGGGGTCCCACTGGGTATCGAAATGGGACAGCGCAGTAAGCTTGGGATTCCAGGGCCAGGTGGAAAAAAGTTCTGAGTCTCAGTTCCACCACCCACTGTCCACCAGGGGAGCCGCTCCCTTGATGCTGGCAGTGGCCCCTTCCCAGGAGTCACGAAGTAGCATACGACGAGCCAGAGCTGGCTGAGGGTAACGTTGCTCAGGGAAAGCTTTCATCGCCTCATCTCAGCTGTTTTGCTTTTTAGATTATAAATGGAGACCCGACCCCTGGTCGTGGTAGTATAAGGGATGCGGCAGAGAAAATTTATCTGAGTGGGTTTTGAGAAACACACAAGGCTCCCAGGAGGGAAGACCTTCTTTCTACAGTATGTTTTCTTCTTGTCCCCTGTATTCCAGGACTGCGGTGCCCCCATGGGTGCAAAGGGAAGCAACAGTTTGGAGCCTACCCGCCTGTATGCCGTCCCGGTCTTCACGTTCATCCTGTTGAGCCAGGCTTTTCACACCCTGGGAAAGATAAAGTCAGGTTGTGGGGTTTTTTTTAAATTACTATGTGCCTCCTTAATGTTTTGTTATTTTTGTACACTAGGAAAACAACCTCAGAGAACATCAGTAAAGACACGTTACACGTATCGCCATACATGAACAGGAAACTAGGCTTGTCCTTAACGGACATTATTTAAAGCCTGACAACAAGAGAAGTCTCCGTCCCAAGCTGAGACAGGACTGCAAGCTATCCACGGGTTGCTTCATTCTCAGAGGGTCTCTCCTAGGCTTCCTGGCGCAATCCCATTATTGGCAAGCATCTGTGGTTATCGATCCTGCAGTACAAATTTGTTTTGGAAAAATGCATTAAGTCGTCTTGCATATAGAATTTCAACTTAGAAAGATAGCTACGCATGGTCATAGGCAATAGAGAGAGAAAATTCAATGAGGAAAACTCAATTTCAAGTTATTTTGAATGTGACTTGGGGCACATCCTTGAGGTTTTGGGGTTTAAACAATTTTTATTACCACTAGATCTTCACTTCCACTTCAACTCTGGAGAGCAGTACAGAGAAGAAATGGCAAGGAGGGCAGGGAATCACTACCTTTCCATCCTCCTGTCCAGGTGATGGTCTGCTGGACACCAAACTCTTAATCTCTGCAAAGGGAATAATGTGCATCAGGGTCTGCTGGTAAGAGCTTTTGTTTAAAAAAGGAGAAAGAAAGAGAAAGTAGATGATGCCTATAAATGAATTTCCCAGGAGCCGTCTTCATGGAGCTGGGTTTTTAGATTAAGATTCTTAAAAATTGGCTCTCCGCAGAGCACAGCCCCTCCTAACCTTACTGCCCACCCTCCGGTATTATTATTCGTGTGGATGGAGATGTAAACAGGCCCGGGAGCTCTCACAGGAAATCCTGAGGGGAAAAAAATGATCATTAAGTAAATAAATGCCCCTGATTCAGGAGGAAGGCGGCTCACCAACGGAAGGCTCTTCAACATTGCACAGATTCTACAGACGTGACTGGTACCCACCTGAGGAAATCCCGCACATCTATTCCTCAAATACCAAAGATTTCCTGTCCCCAAAGAGCGTCATTCATTCTGGAGGAAGTCTGGCCTTCCCTCGGGCATGGGTGAAAGTCGGGGACGTCGGCGTAGCTCTGAGTTAGACTCTGACTTGGGCAGCGGCAGGCTCGGCACTGACAAGCCGCAGGCATGCCGGTGCCCACACTCTGAATAAAGTCTTTCCTGGAAATATCAGGGGTCAGGATGTTCTGGGATGTACAGGAAGGTTCACTTAAGGGGTATTTTTCTCTGTGCCTTGACTGATTGGTTCTCTTCCCAAACACTCAGTTGCCAGTAAACAAGAGCCGCTGTTGTTAAATAACCACCAATGGCGAGCTTGGGCCCAGGGAAAATAAAAGGGTTAGAGACAGGCCCAGCAAGGGCAGACAGCTAAGAATCTGTGCCCAGAATCTGTGTTAACACGCAGCATTGTGGGCCCAAGGCTCTGCGCTGGGCCCCTCCGCCCCCCTGCCCCCATGGCCCTGCTTGAAGCTGATTCTGGGGAAGCCACACTTGTTTTCCCAGCAGGCGTATTAACTACAAGTTCCTTACTTCACTTTGCCATGGCTGTTAAGTCACCCAAGGCCTCAAATCTCCAGGTGGATTTTTCAAACTCTTCTCACGACCTGGCCACAATGTCAGGAGTTCTCGCCCATATTTCTGCTTAGAAGAGGTATACAGGATTCATTTATACCTTAAGGCAAGGATGAAGCAGGGAAGTCAACTTCCTCATGGGAATGATGTTTTTAAGAAACTATATAACAAAAATTTTGAATTTGCTTTATATCAAACAAGTAATAAGATATTACACTCCACAATAGTGTACTGATATTGAATTTAAACTAGCTCTACAAGGAAAAACAAAAAAGGAATAGCTTCAATGTTGTGTGGTCATGTCAACTGACCTTAACAGCGGATGGGACAAAGCAGTGGCTGAGGAACAGCCCAGACAGCTTTCGCTCCGGCATCCCTGCCTACCTTTCAATGCACACCCCGCACAAGGCCTCCAGGTGGCAGCAGAGTAACGTCTGCAGGGCAGCATAATCCACGATGTGCCAACAGGGCCAGCTAGACCCTTCAAAAGCCTGCACTTTAAGCGCCTAAGTCCAAAGCTTTTCACCCCACTGCACAGATGCAGAAAGTTGATGTGAAGCACCTACTATGTGTATCATATTGTATTAACATAGCAGGGGTTTTATTAAAAATTGGGTAAGTGGGAAAGATACCACCAACATGTTAAAAAATAAGGGAAAGGTAGCCAGAACCAAAGTTTCAACAGACGCGTCTGCACAGACATCCAGAGTCACACTCATTTTCATTCTGTCCATTACAGAACACTCCTTTAAGGCCATTTCAGACCTGATGTTCTTAAATTATGATTCTATGCTTCTAAAGAATTCTCTACCTACATGAGTGGTTCAGAAAAATAGTACACAGTTTATTCAGACCGCTGATGAGGAAGGCTATCCTGTGGCAACCTAGACGGCGATAACAAAGAATGTGCGTGCCGCTGGTAGTGTGTTCCCACTCCAGCCTCCTGCCTCTCCCAGAAAGCTGGTCTTCGTACGTTGCCAGCCTATGGTTTTCTGTGTCATCCAATGTAATTTTGTTGCATTTTCACAGAAACTATATTAAAATAGACGAGTCTTCATAAAATTTGTACCCCATCATTTAAAAGATTAACTTACAAAGTTATAAAACCTTTATCCTAAAATCATTAAGATATTTGTGACAGCATGTAAACACAGGAAAATAATGTGCCTTTAATTGGTCTAGGTTTATACAGAATGACATCTTAGAGCTTTCAAAGAATCTGGCACTCATTCTACTGGGGTTTAATTAAATTGCTCCAGGAGAGTTTCTGCTAAATTACTAGGATCCTTTTACACTCACCCACTGTACCACCAACTGCACCGTGCAATCAAACCACTCGTTGCTATAGCAACCTTCAGCAGATAATGCTATCAGTAACTCCAGGCTATTCTGTTTTAAAGACCTATTAATCTCGCCTCCAAGGCCCACCCAGAAGTAAGGATTACCCCCTCTAAACCAGACCTATCAACTTCATAAACATACTCTTCATTGCCACACTACAATATAATGGAACAAGAAATACTCTGTAATAATCATGTTTACCAGAGACACTGCAGCAGAGAACAGGGTTTTCAAAACAGGGTTAAGTAGCTGTGAGATTAATTTGTGTCTTAAGAAACAGATGAGCCTAATAGATCTCAACTCTATGCACAAACCTGTCTCCTGAAAAATGAGGCCACAGAAGCTAGACTCAAGCAAAAAAAAAAAGCTGACATTGAAAATATAGAATGCGCAGTATTCTCCTTTAACCACCATTTGCTGCACCATCTGACTCCACCCCCAGGAAGGAGGCAAGAAGAATCATGATCAGAGCCAGCCAGACAACTTCTGCCATTTCATCCCTACCCCTCAGGTTCAGCTGTCCAAGGTCAATTGCACCACTGGGTTAGACTTGCAGCATCAGAAGCACAACGAAAAACAAGGGCCACACTCTTGGCTTGCTCCACCCACTCCACACATGCCCAGAGAAACACTGAGGGTAGTTCATATAGTCTTTTGAATCCTTTTCTCCCAACAGACCATGAGTTCTAGAAAAGCTAGGTCCAAATCGATTTTGGTTCAACACCTGTATCCCCAGTGCCAAGCAGAGTGCCTAGCCCATTACAGGTACTGAATAAATGCTGCTCTCTTCCACCTGGATCTGATGGCCCAAAACTGCTAAAGAGATGTGGAAGGTCATTAGGTGAGCTGGGGGGAAGCCAGGGAAGGGAAAGCTGAATGACTACTTCAAACGCTGCCAGTACCAGCACTATGGGATCACAGCTTCCGCACTGCCAGATTGATCAGACAGACGAATGCCTTTCCCTTGCTCCTTCCCACCCCTCCGCCTCTGTGAGACCAGATCCACCCTTCCTTTCCAGGTGTGCAAGGCGTTTCGCCTAGAACGACTTCACTTGCATGTATCACTTCACTGTTTCAGCCTAGTGTGCACATCTGATTCACAGCTGACAGAAGATCAAAATGGTGAAGGGAACAAATTTGAGAAACTACCACTCTTAAGAGGCTACCACAACACCCTGACCTTCTGTTTCAGTTTCCCAAATGATATTTTTCCCTAAAAGTGGGATACTAGCAAGAATAAATATGGACTGGGGGAAACAATGAGTCACTCACCTACAGAGACATCGGTGTGAGCCCCATCAGTCCACAAGCCCCAACACTGCCTTGGACTCCACAAGCTGACCCAGGCCCCACGGGGCTGCAGCCTCAGCAGGCCGGGAGGGCGTGTCCAGGTGAGCAAAGAAACCCCTGCCCTCCGGCAACTCGAACACGTGTGCCCTTACAATTTTTGTATTTGTACTCTGCCTTCTTTCAGAAAAGGATTTAAGACATCTTTTCAGAACTAGTTTTTTTAAATTATTTGTGACATGTTTGAGCCAAAACCGTCATTGTTTAAGAAAATTTGAAAAAGTAATCAATAAAACCACCGTTAATGTTCTAATACATACTCCTTCCCCCCCATACATATATTTTTGTCAGAGACTTATTGAGGTGTAATTCAATACCATACTTATTATTCACCCACTTAAAGTGCACGATTCAGCGATTTTTAATATACTTGAAGTGCAGTCATCACCACAATCGATTCTGGAACATCTTTATCACCTCCGCTTGAAACCTCATTCCCATTGGCACCCACACACCAGCTGCGCCCACTCTCACCCCGATCCTAGGCAACCACTGGTCTACGTTCTATCCGAAGGGATTCACTGTTCTGGGCATTTATATGAATGGGATCACACAATATGTGGTCCTTTGTAACTGGTCTCTTTCACACGGCATGATGTTTTCGAGGTTCATTCATGTTGAAATGTACCAGCATTTCATTCTTTACTGCCGAACACTATTCTGTCTTACGTATACACCACATTGTACGTGTCCGTTCCTCAGCCGATGGGCGTTTGGGTTGTCTCCACTTTTTGGCAGTTGCGAATAATGCTTCTATGAACACTTACCTATAAGTTTTTATGGGGATGTTTGTTTTCATTTGTCTTGAGCCTATATCTGGGACTATAATTAAAGAATTTATTCATGGAGAAAAAAAAGATACCCTCAGCCCCAAAATTTGGCTGCAACTAAGCAGAAGCTCTAAGTCATTATATTTCCAATTGAGATCAGCACGCAGTCTTTTTAATGTACTCAATTCCTTGAATAAAATGAGGCAAGTCACCTTTCAAAGAAAAACAAGATTCAGTTTTGCCTTGGGAACACTTTTACGTCCTGAAGACTTGACACTTAGATCCTACTTATATTCATGAAAAAAAATCCTTTGCTATATTTTCAACTAACGCTTATTTTGATATTAGGGTCCTTAATTGATATGCTCACTGAATGCTTGTCCCTCCCACCGAGCCTGCGACCCTGACGCGGCTGGAGCGAAGCACCCGCAGCAGGTGTGCACGGAGGCCGTCGTGTCTAGGTGAGCTCCGAGGAGTCTCCTCAGACTAACTACGATTTCCAAATCTAACTACGATTTTTCAATTGTGTGGTAAACTGGGGGAGACAAGAAGGAGAATTTTTCCTTTTTGTGTGAGCAGATACTAATATCATTACAGTAACATACAAAATGAGCATCATATCAGCTTGACATCCTATTTTTACCCTTGACGAAACTTTTCTTTTTTCCTGTGGACGGGAGGAGAAAGTGGGTTGGCAAAGTCCTTCTCTAGAGAAAGTACAGAGAAGGCTGAGCTGCTTGGCACATTGGAAAAAACAATCACACATCACTTCCCACAGCTGAGTACGATTCGTAATTATCTTGAAATTGTCAAACTTCCTGACTCTTCGGTTAATGACACTGACTGAGTCCTCAGATGGACATTCCACACTAGGGTTAAGATAAGGGCTGAGCCCCCAATGGGGTAACCCCCTGCAGAACAGCCTTCCGAATGCCGTTCTGCCTCCCCACTACCTCCAGGCCCAGCCATCCTGGTGTGAAGAATCCACATCTTGATGAGAACTCACAACCATATTTAACAGGCATCGAGTTAGAGTATTTAGAATAAAAAATTCTGGGAAGGGAATTTTGCACAGAAAAAAAAAAGCCCTCTTGTTTTCCCAATAATATCTAACAGGAGATTAAATAAAGTACACCACACAACTTCCCCTTCACCTTTCACTCACTCGGAGCACACAGAGAAGTGATGCAGCCCTGTCTAGAGAACGTTCAAGTAACCAAGACGCGCACCTTGTCACTGCGACGCAAAGAGCCACGCCCTGCTGTCCTAACCCATCTGTAATCACCACTAAGTCCACCCTGGCCACGTGGTATAGCTCGCACTCGTAATGACCGAGAGCTGGCCAGTTGTCAGATACTGGCCAAGGTGCTCTATCCTTACTTTCTCGTTGAAGCCTTACTAGGAAGGGAAGTATTACATGACAGTGCCGCTCCGCCATTCTCCACAAAAGAAAACACAGCCACATCACTTGCATGGTGCTCAGAAGCCAGTCTGTGGCAGAGCTCAGGTTTTTAGCAGTCTGCTTGTTGCTGGTGTGTGTCACCAAGACATGTCTGTGCCTGTGGGTCACAAATCTCCTGTCCTAAGAACTTTAGGAGACGGGCTAGCCATGTGGCAGAGAGCTCATTTCAAGGCAATGATTTTAATTTTGCACTTTTCCGTCACACAAACGCTGGAGAGATCCCTGGGTCAGCAGCACAAAGACTAACCAGGTAAACATTCTGTTATATACGGGAGGTGAGTATTCTACAGTATAGTGAGTTCTGACTGCCTGGACAAGCTGTGTCACCTCGGGCAAGTTATGTAACCTCTCTGTGCAGCCACTTCCTCATGCAAACAATGGGAAAAAACTGATTCTGACTCCCAGAAATATCCCTCTCCACAACCACTGGAATGCACACTCCACGAATGTACGAACTTCGCTCAGCTCAAAGCTGACACCCCCGCACGTAGAGCAGTGCCTGGTAATCAACAAATGCCTGAGCGAAATTAAGTGACAGTCAACTCCTTGAAATCAGGGTATTTTTCTCTTTGCCTTTTCGGTTGCTGCTATATCACCAGCACCTAGACCAGTGCCTGGCACAAAGCGGGCACTCAGTAAATGTTCACTGAATGAATAAGTAAGGGAGCCTACAGGACTCCATCTGTCTGCCTAGATTGTGTCTTGCATTTGGATCCACGGCCTCTCCCACCTTCCACAAGGATCACAAGGAGGAAACGCCTCGGGGCCTGCAGGCAGCTGCTGCCTGAGCCCTGAAGGAAATGGCTTTCTCCTCTGCCTTTTGTGACTGGCAACTCATGTTCCAATCACAGCTCCACAAATTCCTTGTAACCGAAGTGTGGAAGATAATCAATGGGGGGAACCTAATGAAGTAGGAAGCGGGTGACACAGAGTTAAGGCATTTACATAGTGGCCAACGGTGTTGCAATGGTTCTCCTTGTTTTATGGCCCCACAAACTCCAGGCAGACCCCAGCTTCCCAAAGAACACACGCAAAAGTGTGCGGCAAGGCAGGGGTGATCAGCAAATTCACGAGGACCGTGAGTCGGCCCCCGCTTCTGTCCCAGCGCGAGCATCACTGCACTAATGGGTGGAGAGAACCCAGGTGACCGTGGAAAAGGAGGGAAAAGGTCTGGAAAGGACAGGATCAGTAAAAATGAGGAAGAGCAGTATTTCTAAAGTACCTTCCACAGACCACTTCCATGAGATGCTGAGAACTGGGAAAAAGAGATCCTTAGGTTTCTTGGTGGCAAGACTTACTAGAAGCTACAAAACATTAAATGTATCCCCTGTCTCCGACACGGGGGGTTTCGTACACAGCCTTTTCTACTTCTCTGGCCAAAGAGCCCTTATTTTTCAGAACAGCTTCCAAGAGTGTGTTCTGTGTAGTGCTTGTTGGAAATCCTAGAGTAGGATAATAAAGCACAAAATAAGGACAACAAAAAAGCAAGGACAAAATATGTTGGGGGATTAACAAATAGTAATAACCAGTTTATTCATCTCAGCGTGTTAAAAATGAGATGCCTTTGGGCCATTTAACTCATTTGTTATAACTTCCCATTGTTCTGGAAGTACAGGTACAGTCATAAAATTATAGAGACATAATTGGTTCATAGACGGTAATCAAAACCATTTATTGCACTAGTAAGAACAGCACGGTAAATTTCCAACTAAAGTTGTTACAGTTTTTTAATCAATGGCAGCTACTGCCACCAGCTTAGATCGAGCATCCATCCGCCTCTGTCCACTGAGGCAGGAACAGCAGGAAAACATGGGCTATGAAGAATCTTTTAGTAGATGTCAAAGGGAAAGCTTGCTTTTGGAGTTCAAAGGAAAAGAAAGCAAGCTCTCACCCTCGGAATGTTTTGTTCTTGCAGTCCAGTCAACTCCAGGGTTATGAATGGACAAAAACTAACACAGCATTTCACTCTAGTTGAATACTGCCCTCTGCTGGAATGTGCATACAGTTTCTCATGTCCAACAAGCATGTTCGAATAAAAGCACTGTCTAGCAGATCTACAAAGTACATGCATTATTTAGAGTCAGAGGACTTGAGTTTCTGTCCAAATTATTTTGCTTATTGGTTGGAGGACTTCAGTCCAACTAGCAGCAAGGTGTACTAACTTCACTGTCCCCTAGGCCCATGGAACTCAACCTGGCTAAAACTGAGTACAGTTTTTGTCATGATCCTGCTTCCCGTAAGGGCTGTCCCACCCAGGGACACACCAGGAATCGCCTCTTCGCCCACCTGACATACTGCACCTTTGGGACAGAACCCATCCATCCCCATCTCCCCAAACTCATTACGCTGCTCTGGTGCAGACCCCTTCTGCATTACTTTGAGCAGCCCCCGGCCCCTCCAAAGCATTCTCCACACTCTCACAGTGACCTTCCTACAACAACGATGTAGCCTTATTTACTTCAAGCAGCTCCCCAGAGCTGTCAAGGTGGGTTCCAGTTCCGTGCCAGCTTGTTGTCCTGCCCCGATCTCAACCTGTTAGCCCTGTGCAGGCAGAAACTTAGACTTTAAGTAAATATTTAGACTTCACTTTGTTCTAAACTAGTTTCAAGGTCTATTACAGGGGAATAAAAAGATACAAGACATTAAGTAAAAATCAGAAGTCCATTCAAAAAATAAACAAAGGAAAAGCACAGGTGAAGGCTCACGAAATAAAGGCAATGCAAAAATGCATTCAGCAGCACCCTACACATTTGCAATTGGCTGGCCAGAAATTTAGCTCCAACTTTTTATCAGCCAACTAGAAGCAAGAAACCTGATCAGTTCTAGTTACAACAGTACAGCAAGCCAAATGCTCAGAAGAAGCTAGCACTCCTCACGTGAGACCAGCAGAGGTTTTCCCTACAGATCTTCAAAAGAAAGCGTGAAGCTGTTCACCACCTCCTTGGGCAGCCAGGGCGAGCTGCAGCTCCCTCGACGCAGCCAGCACATTGCTCACAGGAGGAAACAGTGGGGCGTTCCCACCGGGGCCCAAGTGCGTGCTCAGCTCAGGTGGAAAGCCCAGCTGGTCACTTCACCCAGGACCATGTGCAACGTGCGGGCGGCCACTCAGACTTCCAACAACTCGCCACACATCTTCCTTCTCCAGGATGACTTTTTAACAAACACAGGGACGAAGAGTTTAAGATTACACTACCTGCTGCTAATTGCAAGAAGAGTCACAGGTATTAACCAGCTGTCCACCATTGGTGGCTTAGGGACAAAGATCCGGTCCTGTTGTTTCTCCCAACCCCAGCATCCACCATGGTGGCTCTCAGCCCATCAGACTGTTGTCCCTTCACATTAACAGACCTTGTGTGATGCCCACCCCCCACTCTCCTGGATCTACAGAGATGAGGTGCCCTACTTCCAAATATGCATAACCCTGTCCTCACACATACTTTCAAAATCAAAAACAATACTCTAATGTATAAAGCAAAAGGAAACTGATAAAAGATAATATGTATTTCAGTATATAAACCTTTTGTCAAACTACCCCAGAAGACATAATCATGTCAGGTTCTTGGAACTACTGTGTTTTAGAAAATAAAAACAAACAAACGAAAATCAGAATCCATTCCACACAGGTGAAGGCTCACGAAAGGCAGCCCGCCACACAACGACTACAGGACCCTTCGAGGACAGAAGTAAGAATGCTCCCTAGGATCTAACTTGTGTTTATTACAAGGACTTGCTAACAGATCAGACTTATTTGTGTCTGTAAAGAGGAAAGAACCCAAACGGAAGTAGGCAGCGCATGCCCAGATAATCTGCTGAGCCGGGAAAACTAAGCAAGTACTGTGTCCCGGCAAATGAGCGGGCTGTTATATGCAAGTGTGGCATCATCGTGACTCCATGTGTTACGACGTGGGAGAGAATGGTGACCATGTGTCACAAAAACTATACCTCCTGTCGGGACTCCCGCCTCCAGCAGATTTGTACCTTCAGGCTCTGAAGCTCCCTCAGGACTGTGAACCACTGTGCAGGACCCTACGGAACACCCCACAGCCCACCCCTTTCCTCTACAGGCCAGGGGCGTCCCCTGCAACCCTTGAGACAACAAAAGCACCCTCGCCACCTCCATCTTCTGGAGGACCCACCAGGCCAGCACAGAGTAGGGGCTCCACAATGGCGAAACAAACGAAAGAACGAGTGATGAAGGACTGAATGGGATGAAGAAACTGAACTTGAAACTGAGGGGAATAATCTGTGTCAGGAGGGTGCCCTGGAGATCAGGAGCCAGGGAGGACCCAGCCTAGGAGCCGGCCCAGGACCTGGCCAACAGCTCTCAGTGAATGCTAATCAAAAACACAGAAAATGGAAAACCCAGAATATGTCACCTGGCGCTGCCAGAGGACCCATGTAGTGTCCCCCAACCCTGATCTTGCCTCTGACCCCCTCTGTTCCGGCTCTGCTGCAACCATGCACTTCCACCCCAGTGCGCTCGTGAGTCCTGTGCACTTTCTGGATTCCCCGAGTAGAGAAGGGGCACACATACCTTCTTCAGGCTCTGCCGCACTGGAGGGCATATCTGGCCTTCCTTCTGACCTGGTTTCTTGCTCTTCAAGAGTCTAAGGAAGCAAGAAAAAAAAATCACTGAATACCATTTGAGGCTTCAAATCGCAACAAAGAGATGAAAACCACATTCAAGGACCTCAGAGCTGGGACAGGCCAGAAGTACGGCCTGGGGAAGTCGGGGAAGACAGGCAGCCCCCCAGGAAGACGGTGGGAGATGTTGGGGGAACCTGAAGGCAAAGGCCAAAACTGTCCCACAATCCTCTACTGCAGGGGGTCCCCAACCCCTTGTTAGAAACTGGGCCCTGACTGAAGCTCACTGCGCTCTCCGCCTCCTGTCTCCTCCACCCTGCCCCCGCCCCCTCCACACCCCCCACTGTCTTCCAAGAAACCAGTCCCTGGTGCCAAAAGGTTGGAGACCACTGCCCGCTGCTCTACCGCTTCCACAGCTCACAACAAGGTTCCCAGGAACAAGACACATGAACCAAAAATGGGAGACAGAGAAGAGAAAATCTTA
>PVKM010035622.1:0-15101 GCA_004027735.1 Carollia perspicillata | reverse complement strand
TCTCAAGAAAATAAATAAACAGCCTAATGAAATATACTACACACACTATAAAATTCACTCTTTAAAGTATACAATTGAGTGATTTTTAGAATATTTACAGAGTTGTGTATCTATCACCACTATCAAATTCCAGAACATTTTCATCACCCCAAAGAGAAAACCCACACCCATTAGGAGTCACTAACCACTTCTCCCTCCCGCCCCCAACCCCTGCAACCACTAATCTACTTTCTGTCTCTATGGATTTGCCTATTCTGGACATTTAAAGAAAATCAAGCCATATAACATGTAGCCTATTGTGTCTGGTCTCTTTTACTTAGTATAATCTTTTCAAGGTTCATCCATGTTGCAAGCATGAATCAGTATTTCATTCCTTTTTATGGCAAATGATATTTTATTGTAGAGATATGCCATAATTTCATCAGCTCATCAGCTGATGTGTATTTGATTTATTTCTTCCAGGTTGCTTGTTTATGGTAAAGAACAAAAGAAAGCCTAGGAAGCAGAAGGAACTAAACCAGTTCAGAACTCAACCTAAACCAGGGGTTAATGAACACAAGTATTGTTATATGTGCATTTATACCCAATTCTTGCAAATTGTGCTGCTCCTGGAGGATGTTAACAGGAATGTCAGTGGTGGTAACATGAAATATGTGAGAATTTTTTCTCATATTCTTGACAAGAGAAGAAGAATGGAAACAGAATTAAAACATAATTGAGCAATTTCTTCTAACAACTAAGCAATTAAACAAATTGTGGTACACCGATCCAACAGACCACTGTTCAGTGATAGACTATTGATAAATGCAATGTGAGCAAAACAAGCTATTTTCTTCTAGAATTTTATATCATAATATATAAATGCATCTCTATGAAATTCTAGAAAATGCAAACTCTTCTAGAGGGACAAAGCAGGTCAGTGGTGACCTGAAGATGAGGTTGGGAAGGAGATATTGCTACTGGGCAGGAGGAAACTGTGGATGGGTATGTTCATTGCCGATTGTGGCAATAGTTTAATGGATTTGTGTAGTCAAATACATTAACTTTGAATATGTATCATTTATTGTATGACAATTATATCTCATGTAAATTACACCTCAATAAAGCTGTTAAGGAAAAATATTACTTAAAAAGTGAGTACACCCCTCCAAAGTATTGGGATGACCACTGTGCAGAAAACAGTGCCTTCATTCTGCATACGGTTTCAATTAATTTTACAACAAGTCAAATTATTATTTTGCACATAAGGAAACCTGAGACTGAGAGAGATCAGTAATTTGCCAAGGTGCCTGCAATTGGTATGAAGCTGAGATCTCTTCTTCTTAACCAAATCCATGTGCTTTTCACCATACCACACTGCCTCTCACTATTCCTGTGACAGACCCGACTCTCTCTTCTAAGGTCCCTGTGTCCCAGAATTTCCAAAGTCAGGGAATCTTCTGGTCCACAGAAGAGGTTTATGCTCTAGGGTGTGGCATTCCAAATTTGTATTTTTTTGACTATCATCATATGGTGCCTCAAATACCTCTCCAATAGTGGGGACTTATTTGATTTCATTGATTTATTCATTTTCAGTGGATCACAGTGTTTATCTGGATGAGGTCAAGGCAAATAACCCTGGTCCTTGGGTCAAAGGACTGAAAATAGTTTTGAGATGAAAAGCAAGCTGGACAAAACAAAAATTGGCCATTCAACCCACTGGCTCAGCATTGTACAATAGTCACTCCTTAGAATATGGAAGACCCAAGAATGTGGACTATTCAGAATTGCTACCTACTTTTTGCTGCCCCTTTTGCCAAACTTGACCTTTTAAGTTGAGGTTGTTAGCCCATCTCTAAATAGGACAAACATGAGGGTGGTTTTCTCCTCCAGATCATCTTTCACCACACAAACAACTGAACTTCACCCAGTGCTACCACTGTATTTGAAGTTGAGCAATGACTTGGATTAAGTAAAATTAACGAAAAAGAGAACTTTCAGCCAAGATGGAGGCGTAGGTGGAAACACTGTGCCTCCTTGCACAACCAAAATTAAGGACAACAAAGATTTAGAAACAAAAACACAACCAGAACAGACAGAAAAGTGAACTGTACGGAAGTCCAACAACCATTCAACCAGACCAGTAGGAGGGGCGGAGTCGGCAGCTGGTGAAGAGGGGTGGCAGCAGGAAAAGGCAGGGGCTTCCAGACCCGTGCGAACAGACGGTGTGGGGCAAGCAGACCGTGCAGGGCTAGAAGACCCAGTGAGGCATGCAAGGTGGTTGGCTGACCATGGTCACACATTCCCACACAGATAAACCAGACAAAAATGGACAGTGAGACAGACTGCACAACCCAGGGCCCCAGCGATGGGAAATGAAGCCTAAAAGCACTGATTGAAAATGTGCCGGGAGAGACTGCCAGCCTCACAGGAGAGTCCGTTGGAGAGACCCACAGGGTCCTACAATGACACAAGCCCACCCACCTGGGAACCAGCACCAGAAGGGCCCAATTTGCTTGTGGGAAGCGGCAAAAGGGACTGAAATCCGAGAGAGCAGAGCAAGCACCACTGTTCCCTCTCTGACCCTGCCCCCACATACAGCGTTACAACCCAGTGCCTGGGTTGTCCCGCCCTGGTGAACACCTAAGGCTCCACTACTCATATGTAACAGGAGCCACCTGACAAAAAAAATTATGGCTCAAACAGAAGAACAAATCAAAGCCCCAGAGCCAATACTTTTAAGCGACCAAGAGATAGCCAACCTATCAGATGCACAGTTCAAAACACTGGTGATCAGGATGCTCACAGAACTGGTTGATTTTGGTTGCAAATTAGATGAAAAAATGAAGCCTATGCTAAGTGAAATAAAGGAAAATGTACAGGGAACCAAAAGTGATGGGAAGGAAACTGGGACTCAAATTAATGGAGTGGACCAGAAGGAAGAAAGAAATATCCAACCTGAAAAGAATGAAGAAACAAGAATTCAGAAAAGTAAGGAGAGGCTTAGGAAACTCCAGGACATCTTTAAAGGTCCCAACATCTAAATCACAGGGGTGCCAGAAGGAGAAGAGGAACAGCAACAAGTGGAAAACTTACTTGAACGAATAATAAAGGAGAACTTCCCCAATCTGGCAAAGGAAATAGACTTCCAGGAAGTCCAGGAAGCTCAGAGAGTCCCAAAGAAGGTGGACCCAAGGAGGAACACACCAAGGCACATCATAATTACATTAGCCAAGATTAAAATGAAGGAGAGAATCCTAGAAGCAGCAAGAGATAAGGAGACAGTTACCTACAAAGGAGTCCCCACCAGACTATCAGCTGATTTCTCAAAAGAGACCTTAGGCAAGAAGGGGCTGGAAAGAAGTATTCCAAGTCATGAAAGGCAAGGACCTACATCCAAGACTGCTCTGTCCAGCAAAGCTTTCATTTAGAATGGAAGGGCAGATAAAGGGCTTCTCAGATAAGGTCAAGTTCAAGGAGTTCATCATCACCAAGCCCTTATTCTATGAAATGTTAAAGGGACTTATCTAAGACAAAGAAGATAAAAAATGTGAACAGTGAAAGGGCAGCAAACTCGAAGTTATTAACAAGCACACTAAAACAAAAGCGAACTAAGCAGACAGCTAGATTAGGAGCGGAGTCACGGAAATGCAGATCACATGGAGGGTTAGCAACAGGGGAGTAGGAGGAGGAGAGTGGGGGAGGAGGTACAGAGAATAAGTAGCATCGATGGTGGGGAGAAAATAGACAGGGGGAGGGCAAGAGTAGTGTGGGAAATGTAGAAGCTAAAGAACTTATGACACATGGACATGAACTAAAGGGAGGGAATGTGGGCGGGAGGGGGAGTGCAGGGTGGAGGGGAATGAAGGGGGGAAATGGGACAACTGTAACAGCATAATCAATAAAATATATTATAAAAATAATAAAAAAATAAAATACACTTAAAAATGCACAAAAATTAATTAAAAAGTAAGTTGATTAAAGCAGTTGCTTTTTGTAAGATAGCTAGATTTGGGGGAGGAAAGAGTGTTATTTCTTTTTAAAAAACACTAACAACGAAGGTTGACTGTGTTGGATATTGTATGTTCCACTTGCCCTTCCAGATTCACCCTTCATTCTGCTCCACCCAGCTCTGTGCCCCAGGAGACTAAACTGCACGGACTCAGCAACAAGGCTAATTTGTTCTTTGTCTTCCCGTTGGCTTTGGTCACTGGGAAATACAAGCAGATCAGAGGGAGGGAAGAGAATCATTTCAGGGTATTTGTTTCCTGGGAGCCCTGCCTGCCGTGTCGTTACAAAGGGGCTCTGGGTAGCCCCTTTCCGGGGGTCGCAGCTCCACTCAGGAGTCCTCTTATCCCAGTCCTCCCCCTCCCTTTAGGCCAACAGGTGGTAAAGGAGCCCTAACGGCATGCACTCCCCCTCGCACATTCCCTATACTCTCCTCACATGCTTGTACGTATTCTCTTTATTAAGCTCTGCTAAAATTAATCAGTTTGAGGTTGTCAACTGTTTCTGACACAGCTGACATTTTCTGAGGGCTTCTCAGAAAATGAACTTTTTCCAAGTCCTCAGTTGACAGGAAAACACTGACATTCAGAGTTGATGTCACACCCACGCAAAGGTGCACACCAGTCACGTGGTCAAACATACTGAACTCACTCTCATTGCACTGGCCACTGTGTAAGGCAAAGGCACATTCACATAGATTTACAAGAACAGTAAAGGTAGTGGACACATTCCTCATTTCTCAGGCTTTAAAATGTAAGAGATGTAAAACATCCTCAGGTTGCTATATCATGTTTCTTTACGCTCACAGATCATATTTCCATGGTACCTTCAAATTTTTTGCATATGCTATTCTACTTAGTTTGAGACTTTAAACCACTTTCGGAGTGCTACTATCAACTATGAAGAAAGACAGGTTTGCTACCACAAAAATGGTCTAAACAGCAAATATAAGAGAGAGAACAGATTTCACAGGTACCCTCTGTTTTCCCTCACTGAGAGGTATTTCACACGTACTAACAAATGCTATGAAAGTGAAGCAAGGCATCCTGGTCCATGCATACACTGTAATCTCAAGAAGGCTGTGATTACTTAGAGCTTATATCAAAGATATAAGTCCTTTGAGGGAAAAAATTGATCTGATCCCACCTAAGCCCAAAATAAATAACCTCCCATCCCCGGAATCAGCCCAACTGTATCATTCCCAAATGAAGTATAACTACAACAGCTACTTTAAGGTTGATTTCCTTTAATGATTTTTCTCTGAAATGTCATTTAGCATGACTCCGTACAGCTGTTTTAAGCGAAAAAGTTAAAATATTGAAATATTAATATGGTGATTTGCTTATTTCTGTTTTTGTGCGCGCGCCTGTGTGTGTGTTTGCCACAGATTAGGGCCGCAAGTAGAAATGAGTAATTCATTGAATTAACTTGAATTAGTGAGGTAAGAGCTATCCTTGCATTCATTATGAGTATCTGTGAGAACTTAAGAGTATTTGAAATCAAAAGAATATCTGCAGAATTCTGGCAGCTTCCATTTAATTCTTCATAATACCAGATGGCTCTTACAAAGCTCTCCTTATTTTCTTTATTTCATTCTTTCGACTTTTCTTAACTCAACACAACATATCAATGAATAATACTATCCTATATTTAGATAGCATTTTACAGTTACGAAGTGCTTTCCTATTCATTATCTCAGCAGATCTTTATAGTACAGTAGTCCCCCCTCATCCACGGTTTTGCTTTCCATAGTTTCAGTTATCCCCAGTCAACTGCAGGTCTGAAAATATTAAGTGGAAAATTCCAGAAAGAAACAATTCATAAATTTTAAATTGCATACTGTTCTGAGTAACATGATGATATCTCATGCCATCCAGCTCCATCCCACCCAGAACGTGAATCATCCCTTTGTCCAGAGTATCCTCACTGTATCCACTGCCCACCCCTTAGTCACTTAGCAGCTCTCTCAGTTATCAGACCAACAGTCTTGGTGTCATAGGGTTTGTGTTCAAGGAACCCTTACAATAGCCTAGCACTATGTCACAATGCCTGTGTCATTCACCTCACCTCATCACATGAAGAAGCGTGAGTACAGTACATAAAGATATTTTGAGAAACTACATTCACCTAACTTTTACTATAGCATATTGTTAAAATTGTTCTGTTTTATTATTAGTTGTTATTGTTAATCCCTTACTGTGCCTAACTCATAAATTAAACTTTATTGTATATATAGAAAAAACAGTATTTGAGGTGTGTCTGGAAAAAAGCCGGCCATTGTTAATATAATGAGAACAGTTTGTGTGACATCGATGTAACCTCGCAGCCAAGGAGAATGGACTGGAATGAGCATGTGTGAACAATGACAACTTCACTGTACTAGTCAGTGGGGTGGTAGATACCATTGAGTGAGCATGTGTACTGTGTGGCCGTCGCATTCAAAATGAGAGACTAGAACAATGAATCTGCGTCAAATTTTGGGTTAAGCTTGAACATTCTTCCATGGAAACTATTTGGATGATTCAGAAGGCTGCAGCTAGCCCTGGCTGGTGTAGCTCAGTGGACTGAGTGCGGGCCTGCGAACCAAACAACCGCGGTTCGACTCTTAGTCAGGGCACATGCCTGGGTTGCAGGCGAGTTCCCAGCAGGGGATGCACAAGAGGCAACCATACACTGATATTTTTCTCTCTCTCTCCTTCCCTTCCTCTCTAAAGATAAATAAATAAAATCTTTTTAAAAAAAAGAAGGCTGCAGCTATGGGCAACTGGTGATTGCAGCTTCATCACAACAACAGGCTCACTCATGCGTCACGTCTCATGCAGAGTTTTTGGTGAAACAGCAAATCACCCAGGTGACTCTGCCCCCCAACAGCCCAGATTTGGTGCCCTGTGACTTCTGGCTTTTCCCAATACTAAGTCACCTTTCACACTGTCAATGAGATTCAGGAAAACATGACAGGGAAGCTGATGGAGACTGGGAGAACTGTGTGAGGTCCCCAGGGCCCTACTTTAGAGGGGACTGAGGCATCATTGTCTTTTGTACAGTGTTTTTTGTGCCTTGTATCTTCTTTAAAAAATGTCTGTACTTTTCATATTACATGGCTGGATACCTTCTGGACAGACCTCATATACAGGTTCAGCACTATCCAAGGTTTCAAGCATCCACTGGGCGTCTTCAAATGTATCCCCTGTGGATAGGTGGGCACTACTGTTGTTCAGATATAGTCAGGACAAATATTAGAACCCCCATTTTATAGATGAAGAAACAAAGGCCTATAGATACCAGTCAGGACTCTTTCAGTAGCAATTTAAATAAACTTAGGCAAAAAATGGAAATGAATTGTCTCACATCACCTGGATTCACGGTCTCCAATTGTTATTTTGCTCTCTCCTTTGCCTTTGTCTACCTGTCCCTGTCTGTCTGTCTCTCTTTTGCTTCCCCTCTGCACACTGGACTTCATTCTCTCAACAGACTACAACATGACCTTATGTGATTCTTACTACCTTGGGACCTCTCTTCCTCAACTTGAGTTGGAAAATTCCAGCAGAAGAAGTTATTGGCCCCTGCTGGGTTGCATGTCCACCCTTTCAACCAACTCCTGTGGTCTGGGTTTGAAATACTGGCTTGGGTCAAGCCCCCACCCCTGTGGCTGGTATTACCCAAACAAACAAATGAAACAGGAATAGACACAGCTAGTGGGGAAACTGTGAGGAGCGAGCCAGCCCCGCCCACCCCTGCCAATATGTATGAACTTCGTCAACTAATCTGCCCCAGGGAGAGGATCAGAACAACTGCATGACCCATCCGTGGGCTGCAAGCCCAGCAGCCTCCCCTTTATTTCACAGCTTGTCACTGCGGGAGCCACAGAGGTGTTGCTGCACCTCGCCCTTCCCCACAGCTGCCAGTGTGGTCTGGTTCAGGAGCAAAACTTGGAAGGGGCTCGTGTTCTAGAAGTGATCCTGTCACTCTTCAGCTGTGTTCGTGGGCAAGTTACTTAACCCCTGGGAACCACAGCTTCCTCCTTCCTAAAATAAAGTAAACAATCCCTGAATCACAGGGCCATCGAAAGGATAAACGGAGATAATGTACACCAGATGACTTTGAAAATTACAATGAACTACCGTAAGGGTTATTCCTAAGTTTTGCATGCACTTCTACGGAGGCTAAAATGACACACTGACATTTTTTAGTGATGGTTCTCTCTGCCGCCAGCCCTCTAATGGCAGCACTTTGGTTCTGACATTTTTACTTTTTTGGTTTTAAAGGGGGCATTTCAAAAAGAAGTATTGATCAAAATTGTCTGACACAGTTTGAGCTTGCTATAGCAATGGAGTCGAACCTATTCTGGCGCTCTCTCCTCCATGAGACAAGCCGTTACACAGACTTAGACAGCATTAAAAAACAAAGAAGTATCAAGTAGTATCTCAAAATTTAAGTATATAGTCAGAATAAAAGCTTATGAACAGATGGTTTAATGGCACTTATCCTGGTCACTTTTTCAATACAGAGTAGATAGAAAACCAGCTCTCACCTCTGTGAATATATGTTTCCGTCAGTCACTTTGTGAGGAATGCTCACTATCACCTGCAGAGGAGATGGTTTTAAACTTGTATACCTTCACATACAGAAAGTGAAACCTACTTTCTTAATTCCCAATTATAAAGCACGGTGCATGCAATGACCTCTCAGTTCTATTACCACTGTTCTTGCAGGCACGCTCCCTTCCAAATGTCAGAGGACACTGGGCTTCTAGAAACCATTCTATTTTAGAGCTTGGGGTTTGCATGATATTTTCTAGGAAATTAAAGGTTACATGGCAGCATATGCCAAGGCTAAAAGACAGCTTTAAATAGTGTTTTTTTAAATGATGTAATAGCTACGAACACTTTGGATGCTATGCACTAGTTAAATGCTATACTGGTTGCCTAGTTACCTCTCTGTAGAAAGGTCAAAATGGTTGTCTCTGAATCTAGAAGGAATTAAAAACCTTAATGTTTCATCAGTAAGCCAAAGCTTGTGCGTAGAGACCCTATGGAGTCATCCCTTAGGTGCCATCAGACTTTGATGAGGTGACAGCCCTTGAGGCTATCCAAGGAGATATTTCAGTAAAAGACATTTATGTGCAATTTGTTCCTATGCCCACATTTCACTAAAGTTGCTACATCTTTCCATTTATCATATCCAATTACAGTCTGCTACATAGGATATTGAAAAACTTTCCAGCTTTGTTGATACAATTTATATCCCATGAGAGGTGCAAGAAAGTCCAGTGTTTTAAATTGTTACACTTAAAAAAACAAACTTATATTGTGATCAACTTTGCCAAGTTCAGGCCAGCCTATAATCCAGTAACAAAAACTATGTATCTTAATAACGTCTTAAGTCTCAGAGACGTTTCTTTTTTTGTTTTTTAATGGTCACCTGTGGACATGCTTATTGATTCTAGAGAGAGGGGAAGGGAGGGAGAGAAACATCAACGTGAGAAACATTGACCAGTTGCCTCTCCTATGTCCCCCAACTGGGGACCGAACCTGCAACCTAGGTGTGTGCTCTGACCAGGAATCAAACCTGGGACCATCACCATGGGACGAAGCTCCGACCAAGGGAGCCACGTCGGCCAGCACGGAGGTGTTCCTCTTTCATCTCCTAGAGACTTTTCTCATTAGTTCTGCTTTTAAGGTCTAAACATCTCCTCCCAATAATGGGACAGGATAGAACAACAATTTTAATCTAGAAACCTAACATAAGGGTATTGAAATATATTCAAACTTCTTCCAGAACTTAGGATGAGAAGCAGTCTTTAAAAAAAATCTCTTGAAGTTCAATTGACATTTTTTTTATTTGAGGGAAAATTCACGTAGCATACAATTAACTATTCGCCATTTCAAAGTGTTCCGTTCAAAGGCATTCGGCACCTTCACAATGTCTGCAGTCATCTCCTCCATCTGGTTCCCAGACCTTTCTACTATCCCCAAAGAAACCCTGCACCTAGAACAGTTGCTTGGATCTCTTATTTATACTTACTCTCTAATTTCTCTTTGGAAAAGAATAAAATAATTTAAACGACAGCATCATGATCTGACCATCTTTCATTTCCGCTGGACCTTGTTTGATTCACAAAAAAACAACTAAGGTGCTAAGCTGAAATGAGGCTGGTCTGAAAATGAAAACAAGATTGGGAGTCCTACAAGAAAGGAGCCCAGAAAGGGGCTGTGGAGGATATCCAAATAATTCACAACTCTACCCAAGGCCTACCCTTGTCGTCAGACACCCAGCTCTTACCTCCATGACTGATGGTGCTCAAGCTTTTTGTGGAGGATTAAACCACACCTAGAAGTTAGCTACAGTAAATACCACTACAGTGAGCCTCTGAATTATGGTGTTATTATTTCCTTTCAGTTTCCACATTTTAGAGCCTCATAAATAAAGTATGACGGGCAGACATAACAGCACGAAATGAAAATCTCCCATTTCTTTGCTGCTATTCAAAGACTTTGGAACCTGCTCACTGTAGGCAAACTTGTCAGAGTTGGAAAAATGTCAAAAGCAGCACACTCTCCAGAGGCCACACCCATAGTACCAGAAGGTCTAGCCAAGAAAGGAGCTCTTGGACTTGAACCTGTCCACTTGATCCGATGCCAAACGCTCCAAGAAAACCTAAAGCCTTCAGTGCTGTATCTAGAAGACAGGATTTGCAGAGTCAAGACAAGAACTTGTTTCATCAATTTGGGAACCCTAAAACTTCTCAGTAAAATGTTAGATAATCTTATCTCTGCTACCTGAGGCATTACAACAATTAATTACTTTGGAGTAGGTAGATAATAGCCTCCAAGTAGGTCCATGTCCTAATCCCTAGAATTTGTAACCTTATGTGCATAAAGGGACTTTGAAGATGTGATTCAATTGAGGACCTTGAGAAGCGGAGATTATCCTCGATGATCCAGGTATGCCAAGTCTTATAATATGGGTCCTTACAATCAAAGAACCTTTCCTGGATGTGTTCAGAACTAGATGTAATTATGGTAGAGAGCCACGGCGATGCAATGTTGCTTCCTTTAAAGACAGAGGAGGGCAGACTGCACAAACCATTAGTCAAAGAAATGAATTCTCCCCTAGAGCCTTCACAGAGGACTGTAGCTCTGTCGATACTTTGCTTTTAGCCCAGAGAGATCCCTATAGAATCGAGGCTGCAGAACTATAAGGTAATAAATTTGTCTTGTTTTATACCACTGTTTGCAACAGTTTGTTACACCAGCAACAGGAAATAAATACATTCTTCATCATGGTTGCTATTCAATTTGCATGATGCCTTAGTAGTATTTTGCTTTAAACCCCAATATTTGACCATTGCTTACCTAGTGTTTAATTTGCTTCTCTGTATAGACCTAAAAAAACAGACTTAGTACAAGAGCAAATATGCTCAAAATCCCTCCAACAATACAAAATACTTCCTTGTACACATCTGCTTTATTTAGTTTCTTTCCTTAGTTTGTTAGCGCAGAGACCACTTACAGAAAGAACCACTGAGCATAACCGAAACCATCAATTTTTCAAGAAGCAAAAGTGCTTTTAGGTGAAAGTAGAAAATGCCAAATAGCCTCTTTAAAGTTGTGCACTAGGACACAGTAGTTCTCATTGTCTCTGAGTATCACAATGACTGGAAGATGCCTCTGGCCTTCTGTGAGCCAAGGACAGGAAAACAAAGAGAACAGTGAGGAATTGTTCCATTCCACATGCCTGCAGCCCCCATTGAGAAATTCTGCTTGGACTAAAACCATTTAAGGACATTTATTAGCACGAAAGTAATCAACCCAAATATCAGACAAAAGAATATCAAATACTTATAAAACATTATTATAATGCCGTTATTATTAGCAAAATTTGGTTGAATGTATGGCTCAACACTCATCTGTAAGATATTAAGTACTGAACTCCAAAAGAACCTCAATATGGAGTAGCAAAGGCTATACATGGTCTTAAAAGCAGACATACAAAGGTTTTTTGTTTAATAAGCGCTAGACTAGAGATTCTCAACCCTGCCTGCATGTTGAAATACCTGGAGAGCCTTTAAAAACTGCAGATGTCCAGGCCCCTCCCCCAGGGATTCTGATTCAGCTGGTCTGGGAAAGGCCTGGACATGAGCGCACTTTCCCCTGGAGATTCTGACGTGGAGATTCCGAGCTGTGACCCCTGCTCGATACCCAACTCTGAGCAGTCTACTGGACTTATCTACCTGGCTGTGACCACTCCACAGAGTTGAATCCTTTCTTCCTGCATTTGTATCCCAGGGAGCACAACCATATCATCTCCCAAAAGAGAAATCTGGCCGTTGCTCCAGATGTCCGCTGTCCTCTCACTTCTCATCCTTAATCAGCAGTTCTGTCAGTTCTCCCGTCATTTCCAAACTCAAGACCTTACTGGTGTCCTTTCCATTAGTCTCTCTCCACATCTTTATACTGTACTAGGTAGCCTAAGGAGTTATCCTTAAAGAGGATTACATGACCTTCTCTGACTTCCCACCCAAACTAGAATCCACTTTTGGACCTGGCACTTAAGAGTCCTACCCCTGCTCCGTCTTCCTGCTTCTCAAACCACACCTCTTCAGTCTGCTACATCCCAACCATGCCATCACCACTGTAAACTGAAGGTTCCACCATGCTCTTTGGGTCTTTCCTGTACTTTCACAGGTGATTCCTTATTCCCAGAATGCCTTTCTCCAACTTCTCTGGCTGGTGGCACTTCCTGTCATAGCTCAAATAAATGCCTCCTTGATCATCAAGCCTCTTGCCAAACTCTCCACCAAGTTAGTCCCCTTCCCCCTCCCCCAGAGCACTCTGCCCAGAGAGCTCCTCTTTGCAAGGTCCTCTTCCCACGAGACTGAGCAACTCTGGGACGAGCCCTGCCCGTTTTTCATCTCCATATTCCCAGCATCTGGCATTCACTCATTTGTTCATTCCTTCAACAGTTGTATTAAATATGTAACAAGTGCCAGCCACCTTGCTAGAGACTCAAGGCAAAATGTTTTCTCAGAGCTTATATTCTTGAAAGGGAGGCAGATAACTGGACACACACTTATGATAAAATAAGAAGGTACACGAGAGAGTTGGGAAAAGTGTTTTATGTTTTTATGTTTACAATATTTTAAGTGAAAAAATGTCAAAACAGGTTTTAAAAATCATGGCACATTTCAAATGTTGACATCTAATAATTAAAGTGACATGATGAGTGTTGTCTCTTCATTTTGTTGGTGTATCTCCAACAGACAGCCTCATTTGGAGATGCCAGAAGTCCAGATTTGGGGGCTTCATAAATGTGAGGTGGGGGAAATTGGTTCTCTTACCCTAAGAAGTTTCTGGCACTAGTAAACACTAAATATTTATTGGAAGAATAAATAGATGAATGACTAGCCCCAGAAAACGAAGTCAGTTTATAAGTAGGTTTTATTTCTTATTGGCATTTTGCTGTAGCCACTGAATAATTAAGTAAATAAAAAAATTAAAGATTCAACAACCAAATTCAAGCCACTGTCATACATCCAATGAGGAAAGAAGAAGAGAGGTAGGTGTATATATCAAACTATACTGGCCATGAGTTGAAAACTGTTAAAAATAAATGAATATGGATATGTAAATTCATTATATTATTCTCTCTATTTTAGTCTATGCTTGCAACTTTTCATAATACAATTAAATTTTAAAAGGGAGGTTGACAATCCATGTCGCTGACTAGAGGAAACCGTGTGTTTTGGTTGGGGAGAGCGTACACACTATCAACTGTCTCAGCAATATGGTGACTTTTCAAATCTACAGCCTGGTTAAAAGGGCTTTAGCTGGTTTCGAAAGCCAACTCAGCTTCTTCAAGAAGAAACCCACCAGCATTAAACTGACCTTTCTTTGTAGGTCAACTTGTTGCTGGAAAAGCCTCTCCAATCTGTTGACAACAGGGTTTGCCCTTCTCTGATCTAACCTCTGACCTAGCTAACGGCTGCTTCCCAGGATATGTCCTGGATGGCTGCACCCGATAAGTCGTGTTTGGTGCCACAGAGATATATTTGGTTCATTAAGGCAGTGACCTCAAAGGTCTCCAACTCGGGCTTTTCAAAGAAAACAGGGAAACCTGGGTGAGAAGTTTGGTTTCAAGGAGAGCCATTTCCCCCCCTGAAATCCTGAAGCCGTGTCAATATTGCTAAAGATGCTGTGAATGTTCGATAAATATCACACGCTAAGTGTTTTCATCTATAGCATCACTTAAGATAGGTATTTTCCTTTCGAAGTTCTGGTGAGCTTCAAGAAGATCCTAGAAGAAAATATTTCAGAATCCTTACCTTTTCAGTTCCAGAAGCCTGAGGCTCGCTGGCAGATCTGGCTGTCAAAAGAGCAAAGAGGAGAATGTGTTGTTTAGAAAAAGGAGAAATAACATGACAAGTAAGAGCTGGACAAGCAAACGAACATTTCCGTAAGTGGGACTGGGCGCTGACGGCCAAACGGCTCTAAGAGCAGGAGGATCTAACAGGTTTACATTTCTGAGCCAAGAAGCAGACATTTTGTTAACTCTTTTCCTTTTAACAAATATGTCTGTGCAAATAGGAGTTCTTTTCTTTGTGAACATCCCTAGCCTGCCAGACTACATGAAAACACAAAGTTGTTTTGGGATTCCTAGGGGAAGCAGAGATCTCAGCACCAGAGGCTGTGTACCGCTGAGATGAATAAGAACAAGCTTTCCCCCTGCCTTCACCCGATCGGCTCCCAGCAGGACCAAAGTGGCAGAAGCAGAGCACGCGCTTTCTCTAGGTGTTAGGGGCAGAGTCAGAGCACTCTTTGTGCGTGTCTAGCACTTTAAGAGGGTAGATGAACAAGGTAGTGGTTGCAAAGAATCTTTAGCATCCAAAGCTTCTGCAGGCTATTTAAAAGCAGAAGCACCTGTACCCCAAGGCACTAAAGACCCCTGAGGATGTTGAGCAGATGTGGCCTAATTTTGCCTACTGTGCCTGAGTAGGGTTCATATCTAAGAAAGTTCAAATGGGATGACAGTATCCAGAGGGGAGAGGGGAGGGAATTTCAGGGCAAAAGGGAGGGGATTATAGGAACAAGTATAAAGGACACATGGACAAAAAC
>PVKM010035621.1:0-15091 GCA_004027735.1 Carollia perspicillata | reverse complement strand
AGGGAGGGCAGGAAGCATGTGCCCTGTGGTTACTGTATCGACAGCAGTGGATGCTCAGGACAGAAGGGGACCAGCACTAGTTTCACTGAGTTGCTGAGACAACTGAGACAGAGGAGGCCGGCACCTAGTACAGCACCTGGCACACAGCAGGCACTTACCTCATGCTGAGACTGGGTCAGTTAAGGATCTGCTCTTTTCTCGTTAGTTTAGATCTTTTAACTTCCTGCTCCAGTTTTCTTATGCTTACTGGAAAGGATTGCTCACTGTAGCCAGAAAACATAAATGGTTATTCCTATTAATGAACACAGAAGCATTCCATTAAAATTCTTCACTTACCTGGCAACATCAGCAAGTAATAAACTTTTCTGTAAAGTGAACTCTCCAAAGGACCACATTTCATCCCATGTAAAATAAAAAAAGCTTTAAGTATTTTTAGTTTTTAATGATATTTTTAGCCTTCAGATGTGTATTATGTTTATCTCTGTAGTTTGATTCTCGGTAGCTGGAAAGCGTTGCCGCCCTGTCTGAGTGACTGGAGCACAAGGGGCTGAGCGGCCTCAGTCCCTGCTCTTGTTTGTGAGACGCTATTGGGCCCTGTAGGCGCTCAGTGCTGGTCGCCTTCACTCCAAACCACCTCGAGCCTGTTTGCTGTAATTGTTTCCTGACAACTGCCACTCCTTCCCACTCTCATTGTCTTCGAGTCTAACACCGAGGCTCTCGCGGGGTCAGGCACGTGCGTACCAGGTCCCTGCTGTGTGCCAGGCACGTGGGCACACACGGTAGCATGGCTTCCACTTTACAAGTGAGACCTCAAGGCCCAGGGGGCTTCCGTAACCTGTTAGTAACGTAGCAGAGATCTAGATGAGGGCTGTCTGACTTGCTCTACCAGTGCCGCCACCCGGGTTGCTAGAATTACACAGCGAAGAAAACCCAGCGGTTCCTGAACGAAGGCCCGTGGGGCTCCCCTAAACGGAGAGCAGCAGACTGTTGGACCTGGATGGCGCGGCAGCATTTCGGAGGCTGAGGTGCTCTCTGTCTCCTTCAGGTTCTTGGCTACATCCCTACTACTGAATGCTATCAACTCTGTGAGGACCAAATACGTGAAGGGCCGTGTTGTCATCACTGTGACGTAACTTTAATGGAGCCAAACCTAGATCGTGCGAGAGCTGATTTTTGATCGGAGAGTGCACGATCAGGGAGGAAGAATTCCCAGCATGACCTGCACATTTGCCAATTTGGCCGCTGAAATACAGGGGTGGGCAAACGTAGCTTCACGGTTGCCTGGTGACGTTCTTTGGAGTTAATAAAGCCATTGCAATAATCATACCCTGTAATGTATTTTTTCCATGTGAACAGCGATAAACCTACGTTTGCCCACCCCTGTATTGCTCAAATATCACAAATTCATACTTTCTCATGGGACTTTAACAGTTCTCTATTCTACAGATGCATTCCTAGAAAACAGTTTGTTTTTCTAAGTGGAATCATACACTCCCTCTGGCATACACCGTAACTTCAGAAACGCTTGTTTTCTTTTTGGATCGACCAGCAGCCCCCATGGCAACAGTCGGTGGAATTTTCTGCTGTCAGTGTCTATATTTGCTTGTACTGAGATCACGCCCACCTCTCCTGTTCATCTGGTCTCTAATGATCTGTAACCAGAGACCCGAATGATTAGCGTAGACTTGTGAACATGACCATTTTCCTTTTCACTTTCAGCCTTGGAAGAATTTTCTCCACCAAGAACTTAGGTGAGTTTTTATCTTCAATAGGAAAAGGATTAACCCAGCCACTGCCTCTCCGAGGGCTGACCCGGTATTCCTGGGTGGGCCCACTCTGATTCCAGTGCCTGACCTGGGTCAGCACCCTGACCTAGGTACCTGGTGCAGAGAAGGTGCCCGCACTGCTCTCGCTCAGCACACCCTGAGTCCCCAGCATGTGTGAGCCACTGGGACTGTAGCAGTGACGGAGGTCTAGCCACCACCCTCAGGGACCCCTGGATTAGAGGATGTGTCACACAATCTGACAGGCATGTGACAGTCATGGGGATCCCCAAGAAGTTAAAATTTCTGAAATGCGCCATGCTATTTCAAGTCTCTTTGCCTTTGCTCATTTAATAAACTCACCCCAACTCAATGATCTGGCAAACTCCTACTGATCATCAAATGCCTCCTTCTATAAGAAGTTTCCTTGATTTCCCCTCCTTTAGGGAGTGGTAACCAGTTCCTTCACTGTGGTACCAGTGTGAGGTACACATGTGTTTGCACTAATGTCACCGTGCATTTGTGTGTTAACATGCCAGTTCACTTTCACTCCTCTCCCCACTCTCTTGTCTGTGAGCGCCTGTGGGCAGGGCCTATGTTTTCTTGTTCTTGGTATTCCTGGCACCTCTCACGCCTCCTGGCCCAGAGCAGGGTGTTGGCACGTAGCAGTGGTCATACCTGCCTCTTCAGAGTCACTTTCCCCCTGGAGTTATTTTTAATGTGTTAGAATAAACATAGTTGGTGAGCTCTGGAGGAGCAAGTATCAAAATTTCCTGGTTGAGATCAGACACAGAGGTGCTGGATTACGGGTACCTGCTTCGGCACCCTTTGTCCCTCTCCTTGAGTTCCTGCCTGGGCCCCAGGATTAACCCTTTAGTGCCTAGCACAGTGTGGACATATGACGGGCACATGTCAGGTAAGTAAGTACTCAGTTCAGCATGTATTGAGCTTATACTTTGTGCAGACACGCGAGCTTCTGAAGTACAAAAATGAATGGAATATATTTTCTAGCCTTGGTTCAAGATGGGAGGAGTGAAGGCCGGAGTGCTTGGTGGGGGGGGGATCATTTGGAGGACATAATGACCACGTAAATGGGAAATTACAATATAATATAATCACTGCTGTGGAAGTCGTAGAGACAGAGGAGGGGCTCCAGGCATGCTTCCTCCAAGGGTGAGAGCTGAGCTGAATCTTGAAAGACACGTAGGAACTGGCCCGGTGAAAATGGTGGAGTGCAGGTCCCAGGCACAGGAAAAGTGTGAGGCAACAAGTGGTAGCCCGTGAGGCTGGTACAAGACCCCAGCAATGGTTCGAGAAGGCAGAGCATAAAGTGCCGCGGGAAGGAAGCTGGGAAAGCGTGCGGAGCCGGACGCAGGAGAGGCCGCACTCCCTAATGTGCCATTTAGACCAGCCCTTTCCACCTGAAATCTGAGCATTTAAATTTGTTCTGCTAGCCATATTTTAAAAGATAAAAAACAGTTGAAATTAATTTTCATAATGTGTTTTCTTAATATTTATTCAGTCTAACCAGAACATTATTTCAACATGTAATCATTATTAAAATTGTTACCAAGGTATTTATATTCTTTTTTTGCATAGCAGGTCTTCAAAATCCCAATGTATTCCCAATTTACCCTTACAACTCAGTTGGGATCAGACCGTGTTCAGTAGCCACATGTGGACTGTGGCCATAGTATCGGACAGCGTGAATTTAGACTTTGTCTTGTAGGTCAGGGAGAATTACAAAAGAATTTCAAAACAAAGCTAATGTGCCCTCTCCCCCATAATATTATTCCTATAAGTCACAATGTTAAATTCAATTTGAGAGTTAGTTATGGAGACCCAGCTGTGTAGAAAGAAACTACGGACAGGGTCTGGGGGATGGGAAGGTGCATTACAGAGGACACGTGCATCAACAAGGCAGGTGAATGCGTTAGAGGAAATGGCAATTGCAGTGGGAAAGGAAAAAATTGGGTGATTCTAACTCAGCACATGCTTTGATGAAGGACACCAACAATTATTAAGGGCCCATTACATGCTATAAACAATGAGAGGCTTTCAACATTTTTATCACATTTCATTCTTATGGCAACCATGGAAATTGGCATTGTGACTGTTCATTTATGGATGAGAACATTTGATTTTTAGAAAGGTTAATCTTAGAGTTTTAGAAAGACAAACAGTGCAAATTAGGACCCAGTCCTCACTTCACAGCCCTGTTCAGGACAGAAGGACCAGGAACGGCCTGAGGGGTGGAGAAGAGTGCATAGGAATTAGATTAACGCATGGAACTCCTTCAGACTCTTTCCGCTGTCTTTCAGAACAGCACTCTGGTGTTTCTCCTTCCTTTGTGCCCACTTCTTTTCATCTGAGGGCTCTTCTCTGCTTTCCATGGAGACATGGTTGTAGCGCTATCCAGCTCACATAATGCCAGACACAGAACTTCTCACGTGGAGTTGATGCTCTCCAGCCTCCTGTCCTTGGTCCTGCCCCTCACTACACTCTGCACCTTGACTCCCTCCTCCACTCCTGCTGTCTGCACACTGGTGCGTGGCCGTCATTCTTGTCACTAGGGAACATTCTCTGCTGGGTGCCGTGCTGTTGCTACCACGGGTTCTGTAGCGCCAGTGGGGATACACACACAAATAAGAAGAGTGCTGCCTCCTGGCAAATTAATTTTCAGTTAGTTGACAAGGGGTCATGGAGGTTTGGAGACAGATCCCTAGGCAGTCCATTATAATACAAGATAGAAGGACAAAGTGTTGGGAGAGCAGATCAGAAGGTAGGACTGCTCGGGAGAATCAGGGAAAGATTCTCAGAGACAAGATGATTTATTTGGCCAAGCTGAGAAGGGTGCGGTGTATTTCAGCAATAGAAGAGGTGGAAGGCACGTCTGACCAAGGAAATAGAGATAAAAAGGAGAGTTGCTCAAAGCAGCATGGTGGCTTTCGGGAATTACCAGAGTCTCGACTAGAGCAAAGGTGCAGGGGAGGAGCAGAGGGTGATGGGGGTGGAAAGAAAGGCAGGGGCCAGATCTCCAAGGGGCTTACATTTTCTCCTACAGGCAGAGACTCAGAGGAACGCTCTGTGGTTGACTGGATCCTGAGAGCCCTCATCTTTAAATATATTTATGAAGAAGAGGGATTCACATCTATTTGAATTCATTTTTCCCATTCATTTCATTTAGGATCGAGTGGTACGCTATTATTTAAATATTCTCAACTTATTTTTTTTTCCTGGTATTTCTTCTCATTTTAGCCCTGAACATGAAGATGATAAAAAAATAAAGGAAAAAGAGCCAGATGAATTGAAACCTCAAAAAAGAGAAAGGGACCTACATTCAGACCATCCGTTTGAGGTATCTGCATTCTAGGGCTCCAGACAAAATGATACCGCTCAGCTGAGCGACAGGAGCAGTTCATGGGGTGACTTCAGAGGGTGAGACATGTAGCTCTCCAGAGAGACAAACTCAGGAGGTACAGTGGGTTTTGAAGGCATTTTATCAAGGATGTGAATGTGACAATTCTCACTGAGCTCTAGCCTTGCACTTTCCAGGCCTTAGAAGCAGGGCTGGGACTAGTGTGAGGTCAGAGAGGCACCCAGTGGACAAAATACAAAGAGACACTCGGGGCCGCCCCTGCACTTGCACAACCCCGGAGGGAGGGTTCTGTGCTCTTAAACACTGCTTAGAGGAGTGACAGCCTCTAAACTCGGCCATCTCATCCGTAAAGTCAGAATAAATAATCCTACCCAACCACCATCCCCATGACTATCCTCAATCATGATCATGAAATGAAATAATGTGCATGAAAGTGCTTTTTAGGCCATAAGCTACCATAAAAATGAAATGTATTATTGTTGTCAATTAATTAACTAGTTGGCTGATTACTATTTATTAATAGTAAATACTGTATATTTGTGTGCTTTAATATCCAATTGACAGTATTCCCTCCAAAATGGTGTGATTGGAGGCTTAACCAATAGATTCCACCAGGACTACTACCGGTGCTTAAAACATTCTAGATCTTGTATAATAGCTGCCTGTACAGATACCTTATAATATCAAATCGTTCCAGTTTCATTGGCAGAGACTGGAGAAATCAGACAGCTTGGTGGTGGTGGGTGCCCACGCTGGTGTGTCAGCCCAGAGGCCAGGCTGGACTAGGTTAGGTATTTACATCCACAAAGCAGCATAATTTGGAGAAGTAAGTCATTAACTATGAAAGACAGGGACCAGAGCCAGGATAGCAGCATCTTGTGTCAAGGCCAGAGGGCAGAGGGACAGGGCCATAAATGGGTGATGAGACCAGAGATCAGGAAGAGCTGTATCAGAAAGGCAGGAGAGCAGCATGATTAAGGAATATCGATCATGCAAGAGCAGGCTACATTCTTTCTCAGGGCTGGCCACGTGACCAGAGCCAGGTATGGGGTTGGGCTCCCACCCCCAAAGGGACATATTCCTACTTTCATAGAGTGGATTTGAGTTTCAGATATCGTGAGGAGTCATTTGGAATGTGTTAGACAGATGCAGTGGGCGGTCTACCTGGACAGTGCTCTTTGAGATCAATACAAGCTATAAGTTGGTAGATACATAACTGAAAGAAGGCGGCCGCCATACCTGTGCGAAACATTGACTTCATTTCTCCCTTGTCACCTTTACCATTTAAAAGACTCCTTCCTGGCTGTGTGACTAAAAAGAATGCCCCTCCTCTTATTCTCCTCTTAGTTTGCTCAAGTCCCTCTAAGAATGCAGGAAACTCCATGCCTTGTATCTATTGATTACCTTAGCTTTCTCCAAGTACTTTCAGATGTATCATCATGTCCACCTGCAGTCAGGAAGACAGTATTCCCCTCTCCTGTGCCGTCTGATAAGTCGAACACACTTCAAGGGCCAGAATGTTCCCATTCTCCTCTGTCTCCAGTGTCTCTTCCTGTCAGTCTATCCAGCTCTTTCTGATAAAAATCTGAACAGGTTCATTCCCTCCTGGCTGCCTACAGCATGAGGCGAAGCGCATACTCTGTGTCTGGATGTAAGGCCCATCACAATTCAGCCCCAGTCTCATTTCCAGTCTGTCTTCCCCTGCCCTTCCCGCTGGCCCTTCAGATCCTCCCTGGTCTGTGGCATTCGTACTGCCCTCTCGAGGACGCTGACACTTCTTCAAGTATCTGGGCCTCAGCACATGCTGCTTTATTTGCCAGGTGTTCCTTCACCCTGCAACCAATGTCTTACTTCCATTTTAAAACACAGTTTAATAAAACCTGCCTTTGAAGTCTTTCCCAATCCTGTCTCTGAGACAAGAGATTTGACTTCCTCTTCTCTGTTCCCATCCCAGTGAGCAATACTGCTGTAAAAATCTCACCCCATTATACCGTAGTTACTTGCACGTATCGTCTCCATGTGCATAAACCACCACGTTCACTACGTCTATCTCCGGAGCTCAGCACTGTCTCGCCTTCAGTAAGTGTTTAACAAAGAACAGAAAGAATTGAGGAGGAACAGGAGAATGGTGGGTGGAAAGAGGGAAGAACGTCAGGCAAAAGGAACAAAGCATACCTTAGGGGTCAAGAGCACAGGGGTCAGAGGTTGAGCACTGCCTCAGTATAGTCCTAGCTGTATGACCAGAGGCCAGCTGTTTAACCTTCCCAAACTCTTTATCAAGTGGACTAATAAAGATTAAGAGCGATTAAACAGCTAAAGAGCCTGCCCTGCAGTCAGTGCTCCATTAGATCCTGACCGCCCGCTGCAGCCGCCTCTGTGCCCAGCTTTCACAGGCCATTCAGAGGTAAGCAAAAGATGCAGCGTGAGTCCTCAGGAAGCTTAGAGCCTCATAAGAGAGTGTTGAATAAAATCATACATGACTGCTGTCTGTGAGGAATGAACAGATAACAGCATGCGTAAGCAAAGAACTGAACCGCTAAGTCAAAGCCCTGTCGCCCTCTCCCTGTTGCGTGTATTTAGGTGGGTGCCTGTGAAGAGACACTGGGGAGAGTCCCAATGATGAAGGTTCACAGACATGTGGAGAGCATGCTGGCCAGAAAGCAGGATGCTGTGATTGACACCATCCGGACAAAGGCCTACCGCACGGACCCGAAGCTGGCCAGGCACTTCCAAGGCCAATGTAAGTTCCATTCCTTTCTGCTTCTCTTCACCACTAAATTATTTTAAAGCTGTGCATTGCCAAGATTTCAATTTTTTTCTAAGTATTTACTGAACATCTGTTATGTACCAAGCAACTTGCCCTAGTGAGGCAGCTGAGCAGTAGTGGAGAGAGCACTGGATTTAGAAGCAGAAGACCTGAGTTTGATCCAGATTCTAATACTTATTAGCCATGTGGTAACTTCATATTCCTGCAGCTTGAGTCCTTTGTTTACAAAAAGACTAAATTGGAAGGTATGTCACATAATAGGTACTCAGCAAATATGTAGTCCCTTTTTAATCTACCAGCTCCTGTTGGGTGTTTTGTATAGGCCCAAGTAATCGATACCCTGATGATATAGTAGTACGATATTGCTATTTGACTTTATTAGGGTTGCATTTTACCTTCACTTGATTGCAAGTAATCGCAAGTAATAGTCAAATCATACTGTCTTAAGGCAAAGAAAAGAAAAAAAGGAGCCTCAACTAGCAGAAAGTCTGGGTGGGTCCAGGGACAAAAACAATATTATAAGGACTCAGTATTACTTTTCTACTCCTGGCTTTGCTCGCTCTGGGTCAGCTCCATTTTTAGACACATTCCACCCCTGTGGAGTCAAGATGGCACCCAGCAATGACAGACTTAGACCCTATCCTCTCAGGAATCCCAGAGGAAAACTACAGACTGTTATAGTCTCAACAGTTATAAGAAAAGGCCCAGATCTGAGTCTCACTGGCTCTGTTTGGGTCATGTGCCATCCCTGAACCAGTCAGTACAAGTGGGGATATGACGCTCTGGTTGAACCAGCCTGGGTCATAAACTCACTCCTAGAGCTGGGGGTAGAGTCGGTTCTGGAAAAACTACATAATCCCAGATTGAAAGATTTCCCAAGGAAAATAAGAGGGCTGTTATCAGAAAAGCAAGGGGTGGTGGGGGGGAGTAAACACGGGATAGACAAAGAAAACAGATGTCCACTCCAGCTTAGTAAGCCACAGCCAACTACTGACATTTCATAAAGTGTCATGATCCAGTTATAGAAGAATAAATGTATAGTGATCATAAGATGGACTCACGGTGCCTCCAGGCTAGTTGGCCTCATTCCTGCCGCACACCCTCTTCCCCGCAGACTCTTTGCTCTGTTCTCAGCGTACTGAATACGGCATGTGCTTAACAGCTCCTATAATTTTGCTTGATCTCTTACCTCTGTCTGAAATGCCTTTATGCTCATTCTCTACCTGCTGGTGTCCTATTAGTCCTTTCAGGTCTATTTCAAAAGTCACTTCTTTGAGGCCTCACTTACCTCCTTCCACCCTCCTCATTCCCGTGCTCCCAGGGACCACAAGTCCTCCCACCCCTGTTTCCATGACACTGAACAACTGGATGACCGTGCTGCTGTGTGAGGCTTTAGAGTGGACCAGTTCTGGGACCCAGGAGCACTTCATACTAATCCTGTAACTTTGGACAATTTCCTTACTTCCTTGTGTAAATGAGGATCCTACTATGTATTTCCCGGTGCTATTTGTCACTGCATATAAAGTGTCTGGATCATATGCTAAATAACTGTTAGTGCTCTTCATTTGTTTTTATTTATGAAAGATTACAGCATGCCTTACATTATAATTCATCATGCACATGCTTGTCTCCCATGGCATACTGTGAGCATCTTGAGATCAGAGACCATTTGGTATTCCTCTCTGCATCTCCATAACCTGGCACAGTGTCTGGCATATTTGAGCTGCCTAACAAAATTTTGGTAAAGAAAGGAATGAAAGAATAAATCAGACTTTAGTTTTTGACAATATAGTAGATTAGACAATCTGGCTGTCCTGACAGAAACAAGTAAAGAATAAAAGTTTTTAAAATTTATAGAAGTATCATAGAACTGATATAAAAAGAAAACATTTACATACCTGCAGTAACCAGGAATCCTGGGAAGAAGTGAGCGCCAAAATTAGTTTTTCCCTGAGGGTTTTTACTGAGCTCTGAATCCCCTGAGCTCCCATTTGACGGCTGGGCAGGCAGAGTGCAGGGGCTCCATCCCAGGGCCTGCCCAGAGGGAGTTGATAATGGGAGACTGCTGCATAAAGTTGGCACCCCAACGGGTTACAGCCACACTTCAAGAATAAACCAGACTGCGCCTATAGTTAACATATCTGTACTGTGTACTTATAAATCTAAGACAGTAGCTCTCATGTGTTCTTACCATAGTAAAAAAAAATTTTTAATTAAGAAAAGATTTGGGGCAGGGGAGACATTTCTGATTAGGTGAAGGAGAAAGAACAGAGGTAGCATTAATTTTAAATTCATGACTTAAGATGAGAAATGGACAGAATTATTTAGATGATGGGGAAGAACTGGAAGAGAGGAAATTAAGTTGCAGTGAATAAAATAGTTAAAGGAGAGCCCTGCCTTTGGGGCTGAAAGACATTTTCATACAATCATGTAATGTCCGTGGAGGGTCACTGCAGATGTGGGGACTATGCGACGGTGGGAACAGTCTGAAGAAGATTATTCTCAGCAGCCACACCTATTACTAAAGCACAGAGGCAGTGGCTGAATCCATTAATGTTTTGACAGCACTTACGATGGGTAGCACAAAATGCTCAGTCGAAGAGAGTGAGTACGAAACAGGAAAGTTTGAGAAAAAATGCAAGTGAGTGTTTTTATTTAAATAATCCTATTCAAGTAGACCTCTCTTGAAAAAAATGAACAAAATACAAATATTCCTTCTTTGATTCGAAAAAAAGAATTAGCAACATAGACTCCACTGAGAAGAAGCAAGTTTGCCCATTTTTAGCTTTATGTTAAATTAGTTATCAAAAGCTAATCTTCATGTGTATCTGTAGCTCAAATTCACCCCATCTGTGTGGTCCAAAAGAAACCCAGTTGAATCTAATGTGGTACCTACCAGCTTGGTAGCACTCCCAGACAACTGGTGAAAGTGAACCTAAATCCTCTTCAATGAAATCCTACCTTTACCCCAGGTTTTAAATAATTCCCACAAAGTGATTTCTTAAAAATTTAATGGTTCATAGACACAAACAAAACAAAACTAAACACACAAGGAAACAAATCACAGTGAGTGAAAACTAGCAGAACAACAGACAACAGAAACCAACCTGCAAAATATTATAGATATTATGGTTATAAGATACAAAACATAACTATACTTAATATTTTTTAATAAAGAGAATAAACAGATTGGAAAAAAGATTTAAAATGATCGATAAACTAGTATAGAAATGCAGTGAATGAGTTACACACCAGATTAGACACAGCTGAAGAGGAAATCAGTGAACTAGTAGATAATTATAGGGAAATTATCAAAAATGCATTCTATAGGGGAAACGATTGAAAAAGAATGAAAGAGAGGACAAGAGTCATAGAGAACAGAATGAGAGTCTTTTTTTGTAAATCCTCACCTGAGGACATGTGTATTGATTTTAGAGAGAGGGGAAGGGAGGGAGAGAAACATCAATTGGCTGTCTCCTGCATGCGCCCCAAGTGGGGAACTGAACCTGCAACCCAGGCATGTGCCTTGACTGGCAGTCAAACCCATGCTCTTTCGGTTTATGGGACAGTGCTCTAACCAACTAAGCCAAACATATCAGGGCAAATAAGAGTCTTTTAAAAAATATATGTAACCTTTATTATATTTTTTCCATTACCATTGAGTCCTCTTATACCTCCCTCCCCCCAGCAATCACCACCCTGATGTCCATGTCCATCATCAAATCAGAGTTCTGTGAAAGGACGCTAGAAGACATGGGGAAGAGGAAATAATAGATAAAAAAGGCAATGTCTGATAATTTTCAGAACTGTTGAAAGATAATCAATACGCAGATCCATGAACACTAAAGTTCTCAAGTAGAAGAAGTAAAAGAAATCTACAACTAGTCATATCTTAGAGAAACTGAAGAACACTAAAGAATAAGAGAATATCTGAAAATACCTTAAAAGCAGACAAAGGGAAAAGACCAGCCTATCAAAAAACATGTAGGAATTTGCTGAGTTCTCAAAAACAAGAATGTCTAAGTAGAATACAATGCTGCTGAAAGATTTCTGTAAAAAAAAAAAAGCTTTCTTAAAGCTTTCTTGTGTGACCAGCATGGTTCTGCAGTATTTACCTTGTAATAATTTATTTAGTTCCCTGGGCAACCCTGAGCGAGTGCAGGCTATCACCACCCCTTGTTGCAGATGAGAACCCTGAGGCCCAAAAGCCTGAGCTCACCTTTCCACAGGTCCCATCCCTGTGAAGCTGCGAGCCTGCCCTCTGGCCCAGGCAGGGGGCCTGCAGAGTCCTTGCTCTTCTTAGCCCTCATGCTCAGGGATGGTGGGAGAGGCTTCGCGAAGATTTGCCTCTCCCCCTGCTTGATCGAGCTCCAAGATTTTGAAAATAAAAAGACAGTTAAAAGTAAGTCCTACAAAACACTCAAAACTAGTTAGTTAAAGAAAGAAGAGGAGGAGGAAGAGCGAACATAACAATTAAGTCTCGCTGAAAGATCTTAAATGTCTGCCCAGAATTATATAACTAGTGAAATGCCTGTGAAGAATGAAGGGGAAAAAATAAAACATTTTCAGACAAACAAAAACTGAGCTATTTTAATGACCAAAATTTTCTAAAGGAACTTCTAAAGCAGGTACTGAGGCAGGAGGAAAATAATCCCACATGGAGAATTCTGGATGCAAGAAAGTAAGCTAAGCAAAAGTATTAACCAAGTAAAACATTGATGTCAAATTAGAGAAAAGAGAACTAAAATATTGACATTAATAGTACATACCTTGGGGAGGTGATCAAAGTTGAAGACTTCTAAGGTTTTCAACTGACAGTAACAATATTAATTTACTTTAGCTTGAAGAGAGTTAGAATAGCCAGGATATATTCATCAGAAGATACCAATCAAAGAATGAAAGTCGTGTTATGGAGTGGAAGGTATTTGACTTAGGACAGGGGACTGAATCAAAAGACTCATATATGAAATATATATGTGAATTCTATAAACACCCTTCTGTCCAGAAAATATGAAATGGAAATATTTTATATTTCTATAAACATCCTGTATTTAGAATATATAAAATAGAAATTATTCAGAAAAAGAGAAATTGGGAAAATATTTGAATGGATACTTCACCAAAGGGGTGATCCAAAAGGCAAATACACTATATAAAGCTGTACAAGTCTCAGGGAAATTACACTACATATCCACCAAAATGTGCAAAGTAAAAGAAAAAAGGCTAAATATATCAAGTATTAGTGAAGTTATGGAACAACTTATACACTGTTGGGATCGTAAAATGGGATGATCACGCTGGGAAACTCTTTAGTGGCGTCTATTAAATCCCAACACGTGCATGTTCTGTGACCTAGGAATTCCAAGCCTATTCTCATACCCAACGGAAGTGCATACTTCAGTCCACCAAGACATATACAACTTGTTTATGGCAGAATTCTTTTTGTATAACAGCCTTAAACTGGAAACTGTCCAAATATCTATCAAAAATAGAATGGGGAAACAAATTATAGTATATTCACACAACAGCTATGAGAATGAAGAAATTACAACCATACCCAGCAAGATGGATGGATCTCACAAACATAATATTGAATGAAAGGCAACGCCAAAGATGACATTCTAAATGATTCCATTAATATAAAGTTAATTACGCAGAATTCACCTCTGGTATTAGAAGCTAAGAGAGTGGCCCTGGCTGATGTGGCTCAGTGGACTGAGCACACGCCTGCAAACCAAAGAGTCGCCCATTTGACTCCCAGTCAGGGCACATGCCTGGGTTGTGGGGCAGGTCCCCACTAGGGGGTGCTCGAGAGGCCACCACACATTGATGTTTCTCTCCCTCTCTTTATCCCTCCCTTCCCCTCTCTAAAAACAAATAAATAAAATATTTTTTTTTATAGAAAGAAACTAAGAGAGTGGTTCTCTCATGGGAGGGAATAGAAACTAGAAGGGAGCGCAAGAGGGAGCTCTGGGACCTTAGCCCCGTGAAGTTGTTTGATCTCTGTGCTTAGTAAGTACATGAATATATTCAATTGAGAAAATTTGTTGAGGCTGTGATTTGTGCCCTTTCCGGTATATTATACTTTAATTAAATGTAAGAACACAGTAGGGTCACTGTTAAAATACAGGCATAGCACACATAACTTCCAAACAAAAAAAATAACAAGACCAAATGAAGAGAAATTTCAGTGAATCAAGAAAGAGGAAGACAAGGGGAAAAAATAGAGCAAATAAAAGGCATGTGATAAGATAGTAGGTATAAATTTTAAAATACCAGTAAACACTCTAAATTTAATACACAAAACTCTCTTGTTAGAAGTATATGCGTTGAAATCATTCAACGTTAAAAACAGTATTTGAGTACCTTTTATGTGCCAGCCCTGTTCTAGGTGCTGCGGGTATCATAGTATACAAGAAAGACAAAAATTCCTATCTTCACGGATGTTACATTCTGATCAGAGGAGACAGATAATAAATACATAAACAATAAAATCGCCACTGTGTGGAATGGCAGTAACGTGATGTGGAAAAAAATAAAGGAAAGAGAATTCGGGAGGCTGGTGGAGGCATTAGAAGTTGCAGTTTCTAAGTGCTCATAGATGGCCTCAAAGACCTTATATGTAAGGAAGTACAACCTTATACTGGGAGTGGGAGTGATCCATATGTGCATCTGGGGTAAGAATGTTCTGGAGAGAGGGGAAAAGAAGTGGAATATCCCGAGGCAGGAACCTACCAGCTGTGTTGGAGGAATAGCGAGGCGGCCAGTGTGAGGAGAGCAGAGTGACTGAAAGACAGTACAGTCGGAGGTGAGGGCAGGGATAGTGGGTGGCAGATGGTGTAGGAGTATTTTTAGACCATTGCAAGAACTTTGGTATTTACTCTAAATGAGATTTGAAAAACCAATGAAAGGTTTTGAGCACAAGAATGGAATGATCTTACTTGCATTTTAAAAAATCATCCTGGCTGCTGTCTTGAAAATAGAATGCGGGATAAATGAGGGGACCCGTTAGGAGTTTGCTGCGATAATTTGGCTGACAGACCACGGTAGCTTGGAGGAGGGGCTGCAGTAGGGTTGGTGAGGTGTGTTTGGACTCGGGCTGTAATGTCAGAGTGGAGCTGTGGATTGGAGGCAGGATGTGAGAGAGGATGCAACCAAAAGGACAGAGTTGCCACTTTTTAT
>PVKM010035620.1:0-15104 GCA_004027735.1 Carollia perspicillata | reverse complement strand
GCACGGGAACCAGCTGTCAATCAAGGTACTGATCACACGCTGATCAGGCACCTAACTGACCAATCACTAACAAGATCATGCACTGATCATGCACTGATCATGCACCCAACTGACCTATCACTAACAAGAGCACGCGGTGATCATGCACCAGGGCAACCTATCAGGGTTACTTTCACTTTCCCCTTCCTATATAACCCCCCGCGCTTAAAATAAAACCTTGCAGTTTGAACAGAGTCCAGTCTTACTGCCTTCTTCAGGCCTCTTGTTCCCACCCCTTTCATCCGTTTCAGGTAGACTCGGGACCCCATTGACTGCTCCGCGGGCCAGAGCAGAGCACTCTGAGTAATATGGACATTTTAAAAACATTAATTCTTTCAATTTATGAACAAACTATTTTTTCATTTACTTGCATCTTTTTCAATTTCTTTTATTAGTGCCTTAAAGTTTTTAATATATAGGTCAATCACCTATACAACAAAGTATTTTGTTCTTTTTGAGGCTATTGCAAATGTGATTTTTAAAAAATATTTTTTTCTGATATTCATTGTTAGCATATCAAAATGGAACTAATGTTTTTATATTGACTTTGGGTCCTGCAATTTTGCTGAACTTGTTGATTAGTTATAACAGTCTCTTCCATTGGGTCTTTGGAGTTTTCTATGTCTAATATCATGTCACCTGCAAATAGACATTTTTATTTCTACACTGCTGATTTAAATGCTTTCTATTACTCTGGCTCAGACTTCCAGTACTATGTTGAATTAACGTGATGTGTGGTCATCTTTGTTCTGTTACTAAATTTGGAGGGAAAGCTTTCAGCTTTCCACCACTGAATATGTTATGTATGTCCTTTATTATGTTGACATAACATTCTTACATACACAATTTGTTGAGGGTTTTTATCAAGAAATAGTATTGAATTTCATCAAATAATTTTCTGCATCTACTGAGACGAGTGCATTATTTCTATCAGTCACTTCATTAATGTAAATTTATCCATTTGCAGATGTTGAACCACCCTTGCAGATTGCTCTGTTGCTCATGTTGAGTGTCCCTGGCTAAAGCACAAGTAGAGACTGACCTTGGCCTGCACCTCTCAGGAGGCTCCAGAGCCAGTACTCCTGGTGGACAATTTCAGAGAATGCTAGAGCATGACCCAAATACCTCCATGAATGGCACATTCAAGGGGTGGACTTGACAGGCACCAGAACCCTGCTGTAGTTAGGCCTGCTCCATGGGGCCAGCCCCTACACAAAAGCTCCTCTGCTGCAGTTAAGGCCAGTCCTCATAGCCAATCAGCCTGGGGGGTAAGTCCCTCCCACTGATGTATGAACAGCAATCAAGGTTCAGCTACAACAGAAGGGTGTATACAGTTCACATGTGGGGGTGCACCTGGAACACCCAGTTCAGGGGATTTGGGAGGCTGTGCTACTGAGCCCTATAGGACATCTATCACATAAGGCCACCCTATCAAAGCCAAGAGACATGGTAGCTCTACCTAATGCTAGAAACAAACACAAGGAGACTGCCAAAATAAGGGACAAAGAAGCATGTCCCAAATGAAAGAACAAGAGAGATGTCCAGAACAAGAACTAAATGAAATAGAGGCAAATTAAGAGATACAGAGTTCAAACAATGGTTATAAAAATGTTCAAGGAACAAGAACTTCAATCACATAAAAAAAAGACATAAAATCCATAAAAAGAACCAGTTGGAAACGAAGAATACAGTAACTGAAATGAAGAGTACATTACAGGGATGCAGCAGTAGTTTGATGAAGCAGAGAATCAAATCAGCAATTTGGAAGGTAAGGTAGCAGACAATACCCAATCACAACAGTAAAAACAAAGGATACCATATTTTTGGACAATAAGATGCACCACCCCCCCCCCCCGAATTTGGGAGGAAAATGCAACAGCAACCCTGTTCCTGCCTCCTGTGACCCTGCTCCACTGCCACCCTCCCCACAAAAGCGAGCCAGGTAAGCTACATTTGGACTATAAGACACACACCCCTTTTCCTCCCAAATTTTTTTGGGGGAAGTGCATTTTATAGTTCAAAAAAATACAGTAGTTTAAGGGACCTATGAGACAACATCAAGTGTAAAAACATTCATGTCATACAGTTACCAGAAGAAAAAGAAAGAAAGCAAGGAATGAAAAACCTACTTGAAAAAATAATGACTGAAAATGTCCTTAATCTGGTGAAGGAAATAGACATACAAGCTCAGGAAGCACAGAGAGTCCCACAGAAGATGAACACAAAGAGGCCCACACCAGACACATCATTATTAAAGCAACAAAAATTAAAGGCAAAGAAAGAATTTTAAAAGCAGCAAGAGAAAAACAGTTAGTTAACCACAAAGGAGCTCCCATTAGATTGTTAGCTGACTTCTCAACAGAAACTTTGCAGGCCAGAAGGGACTAACGTGAAATATTTAAAGTGATGAAAAGCAAGGACCTACTTCCATGACTATTCTATCCAGCAAAGCTATCATCTAGAGTCAAAGAAGAAATACAGAGCTTCCCCGATAAGAAAAAGCTAAAGGAGTTTATCACCACCAAACCAGTATTACAGAAATATTAAACAGTCTTCTTTAAGAAAAAGGAGAAAAAGATTAAAAAATATAAATAACTAAATGGCAATAAATACATTTCTATCAATAATTACTTTAAATGGAAATGGATTAAATGCTTTAATCAAAAGGCATAGGTGGCTGATTGCATAAGAGAGTAAGACCCTTACATTTGCTATCTACAAGAAACTGAAATTAGAGTGAAAGATACACAGACTGAAAATAAAGGGATGGAAAAAATATTTCATAAAAAGTGAAATAAAAAATTAAAATGTAGAGAAGCGATACTTATACCAGACAAAACAGACTTTATGACAAAGGTTATAACAAGAGACAAAGAAGGACCCAGCACTTCCATTTCTGGGTATTTATCCAAAGAAACCCAAAATACTAAATCAAAAACACATAACCACCCATATGTTCATTGCAGCATCATTTACAAAAGCCAAGATGTGGAAGCAACGTAAGTGTCCATCAGTAGATGAGTAGATAAAGAAGTGGTTTGTATATACAATGGAATATGACTTAATCCTAAAATGAATGGAATCTTGCTATCTGCAACATAATAGACAGACCTAGAAGGTATTGTACTGAGTGAAATAAATCAGATAGTGAATGCAAATGCCAGATGATTTCACGTATATGTGGAATCTAAAAAGACAGATTAAACAAATAAGCAGAACAGAAACAGATTCATATATACAGAGAATATTTTGATGATTGCCAGATAAAAGGGGTTTCAGGAATGGATAGAAAAGGTAAAGGAATTGAAAGTTTCAGAACAGTCATGGGAATGTAAAGTATAGCATAGGGAATATGGTCAATACTGTTAATAACTATGTATGTTTGCAGATGGGTACTGGATTTGTCAGGGTAATCACTTCAAACGTTATATAGATGTCTAATAACTATGTTGTGTACCTAAAACTAATATACTTTTATATGTCAACTGTAATTCAAAAATAAATAATCATTTTTTTTAAAAAGCACAAGCCAGCTGCATTGCAAAAACCACGAAGTAAAGCCTTTAATCTCAAGGATTAAAAGATTAATTTTAAAGCAGAACTTTAAACCTAACCCATTATACCAAATACTCACAATTCATATTTTAATGAAACCAAAGGGAATATACTAAAAAATATAATTACAAAACAATTTTAAAGCAAAAATGAATTAATGTAATTCTGTGTCCAGTTATTGGCAAAATCATACTGAGAAGGCTATTTTAAGTGACTTTAAAGCACCATCATTTGGTTGACATTTCTAGTTGGATGTCCAACCTAAGGACAAAAAGAAATTTGCAAAAAATTTTTTAATAGTTTCATGTGATCATATTTTGGTGGCAGTATTTCTATTACTTATCTAAGGCTCAATACAGTGGAATGAAACAAAATTAAAATTATGTGGTATTTTTAATTCAGTCATTCCTGACGATTTGAAGATACAGAATTCTCAGCATGAAAGAAAGGAGGCATATGTGTAATACAGAAGAAATTAAATTTTAAAAACCAATGTTCCTAAATTTGAACTACAAATATCAGTACGAACTTACAATGTATTTAGCTATTCAAATATATTTTTATTATATATTTATTATCATACATATTATATTATATATCTATGAGTGGGCACCCCCCAAAAATGAAACTGTCCCCAAGAGAGTCAGCTCTTTGTAGTACAGACTTCCCCCACTAGGTGGCTGTTCTAGGAACCCATCTGCATCAGTGTACCAGCTGGCATTGTTGTGAGAGGCTGTGTTCAGCTTCAGTGAATTTTTTTAAAGACTCTTTTAGTTTGTTTGTCTGTTTCATGATGGGTGATTTACAAGTGCACCTGCCCACACCATGGGCAGCAGTTTTTGAGCAAAAATGGCATGACTCCCATGACCCACCCTCCCTATTCACCAATCTCTCCCCAAGAGACTTTACTTTGTTTCTCCCAGATGAAAAAAAGTCCCCAAAAGGAAACATTTTGCCAATGTGGAAGAGCTAAAACAAAAAATGGCAGAAGCAATAAAAGGTGTCAAGATTAATGAATTTAAAAACTGTTTTGAGCAGTGAAAAAAAACGTCTTGATAGACGTATTGCATCAAATGGAGAGTACTTTGAAGGTGACTTAAGTTTAAGCATTGTAAAGAAAAATACACAATTTTTAAAAATAAATTCTGACCCATATATGGGTCTTCCCTCATATATGGATATATACACACATACACATAAGCATATATACATTTCTAGATGCAGATTGTGGGCTCTAAATTCTATTCTCAAAGGACTCAAAAGTCTGAGAGAGAAAACAAAAGATGAGCTTCAAGTATCCCTTCCAAACAGCAAGGAAACTATCATAAACAACTAGGATCACGTCAGCAGGACTCAGCACCAATTTAAAGAGGTTCCCACACCACTTTACAAAAAAAAGGACAATTTGAATATTAATTATTATACAGACTGCAAGAAGTTTAATAACAAATAATGTTTAAATCCATGAGAAAATATTAATACTTACAAAAATGTTTTAAAAGTTTGATCACCATTGATAAATAAAGGCAAAAAAAAAAAAGCCCTTCCTATGTGAACTGAACTGCCAATATAGAAAAGAAATAAAAGTCTCACTTTGTAAAAATGTTTCAGCTAATATGTGGAGCAAGAATCATGGAATTAGAACAGCATAATTTTGTAAATTGTAATGAATCAGTATTTCATGAATCGGGCATCAATGGCTGCTGATATCACATAAAAGAGAGACAACCAAACATTATGTGCCTTCCCATGAAAAAACCCAACATTGCTTAAGAAGTAATTATGTCAAAAAAAATAAAAAATAAAATCTAACTGGAACTTGATCAAGCTTATATACGCAATTACCAATTTGCAAGAAATACAAAAGATGAAGAAACCTGTTAATCTACACAGCAGGGATGCAATCAACACATTCCAGACTGTGATAAACTCTACAAAATAAAAAGCCCAGTTCCTTCTGCAAATAAATTGGAAGGAAAAAAAATGGAGAGTGCACCTGTAATTTAGAAGAAAATTAAAAGATATATCAACCAATCAATTATGTAGATTTGGCTTAGCTTCTGATTCAGGAAAAAAGCACATTAAAAAATTATGACACTGATTAGATAATTGGAAGTTTGAACATTTATGGGATATGGATGTTTTATGATATTAAAAGTTATTAAATTTAGTTTTGACAATGGTATTTTTGTTATAATAAAAACAAATTAAATGAGTTCTTATCTTTTAGACATGTACTTAATATTTATGAATGCATGATGTTCTGTACTTTCTTCAAAATACTAGGGAAGAAAAGGAGGTAAAAGATGAAAATTTATAGTTCACAAGTAGATAACTTTTGATCCTAGGAGATGGGTACCTGGGAGTCCATTACACAATACTTGCCAATGCTTATAGGAGTTTGAAAGTTTTTAAAAGTTCTTTTAAGTGATGGTATACCTCAATATTTATCACCTAGGCACATATCTCCCAACTTTTAAGTTCCTAACGGTGAAAAAAACCTGAAATTTTAACCTACTGTAAAATTAGATCTAGAACATTACCCACTCTTCCTAAAAACAGATATCTGCGGTGATCTCTGCCAAAAAGAGAAATGTTGTCAGCGTGAATGAGAAAGAGCAATACAAAAGAATGCTTCCATAGTTGATCTCTTTGAATTTCAGAAATTATACACTGCAGCCCATGCCAAAGGAACCCACCTCATTTGGTGGGGGAAGGATATGGTACTGAAAAAATAATGTACCGAAGAACCCCAGAATTTACATGAATTGTTCTCCCTATGTGTATCCTCTTAGAGGATGTGGACTTTTCTCCTGTGTCCTTTACCCTGACACTTCCGTGACCTTAAATTTCCTTGACAAAACTCTAGCAACTTAGCCTATTACAGCTGCAGAAGACTCTTTCAAAAAAGAGGTTGACATCTGTAAGATTTCCATACCACTGAGTGAGGGGCAGTGGGGCGTGTTCATGCCAGGCCAGATGGGCACTCTCAGTAAGCCTCACGGCCTCTCTGCTGCTTATTTGCCAAGAACCGGAGGATGGTGATGCATCAAGTGCCCGAGATAGAGCCCCAGACAGGAAGTTCAGCAATGTCCACTGGCCTGCCCCTACCAGACCAGTGTACTGGGAGACCAGAAATCCTTTCCCGAGGTCCCCAAAATACATATGTCTATCTTTATAAAGTATTTACAGGAGAAATTTTTAAAGGATAAATTTTCTTACTATTGGTTCTATTTTCAAAGTTTTATTTCTAATGCAACAATGACATTCTTGAGGGGGCATAAAACCCCGTCTTCTGTAATTGGAGTTTAGAGAACAGAAAAACACAGACCATCTGGGATGTCCTGTAATTGACTTTTACCACATACAGTCTCAGTAAAACACTGACAGGGTTGCATTGCCAGTAGCGTTGTTTCAAGGCACGTTCATCCTCACAATCATTCCCATAATTATTATTCCCTTAGCATTCACTACATGCCTGATCAGCATATGGCATTCTTGGGGAAATATATTCTTGCATAGTGTTTCTAACTCTACTTTTTATCTGAAGGAAAAAAAAACACAGTGGGCTGAAATAAATGAGAGTAAAATTATAAGTACTGCCTTCCATACATTCTAATTTAAATGTAAGGGTAAATTGTTCATAAACTTCAGTACCATACTGCTTACTTGGAACCTAGTGTGTCTCACTGTGTTGCAATTACTGTTCACATGTTTGTCATCTGCCCCCATAATTCTGTAACTTGGTTAGAACAGGGACTGTGCCTGTCTAATTCGCCCTTGTACACGCAGCACCTACCACATAGCAAGGGCTCAATTCACATTTACCAAATAAAGGAGTAAATGAATGAACCATGAGCAAATATAACTCACAGTTTATCACATTTTGCAAAGGCATGATATCAAGTCATTCTACTAGAGATAGTTAATATACTGTCTCATTTAATCCTCACAAAACTCCTACAAGAAAATATCATTATTCCTGTTTTGCAGCTAAGGAGATTATAGCTCAGAAAGCCTAAGAGAATGATTCTAATTCACATGGTGAGGAAACGGTGGAGTTAGGAGTCCACCTACGCCCGACATCTCAGAACTCTTGGTCTTTCGGCCACCCTGGTCTCCTGCCTCTGGACATTACACCATCTTCCGTGGGGCGAAGACAAATAGAAGCTGGTAGAAAGATCCTGTCCTTACCAACTGAAGAAGGTGACCTCAGAGCCACACGCCACAGCAAGGACGCTGCTCCCCTCGAGCAGAGCAGATGACTCTCAGCCATCACTAGTCTAATTTTAAGGAAAAAACTTAAAATGTGTTTTCACTCACACACATTTGCCATTGTGTGGCTTTGGGCTGTGTTCTCTATTGTTCTAAACAGATCTTTCTCTCTCTTTGTTTAGTCATATTTCTGAAATAAGAGAACATTGTGTTTTTTTTATCAAATCCTATCACAGCTGCACATAAAAAGTATACCTCAAAGTTTCTCATTTAAAAGATATGAAATTGGAAGTTTCTACTGAGTCTAACTATTTATTCTTTATTACATCCTTAGGTTGGGTGGAAGAGTTTATTCATCTCCTTCATTTCCTAGGGCCATTAAACACAGTAACTCTGCTCCTTCTTTTCTTCATGACGTTTTGGGATTTCAAATTGTTTATGGAGCCAACCTAGGGATTGCCAGTGTTTCATAGGATACATAAGATAGTTAGGTTCAGTTCAATTCTTTTTCTGGGGCAGAAAAATAATTGGTGGCTATTTTCCATGCCTTTAGCAAAAGTGGGCCCTTATTTTCAGGGAGGTAACAAAAAAAGAAAAGAGAACAAAAGGGAAAGGAAGGGAAAAAGAAATAGTGATGACCTACTCCTTTATTAGCGAGGTATTGTATGTTTTTTAAGCTGCTTGCTTTTTACTAAATATTAATGTTTCACAGATAATTTTGCCCAAAAAATATTATTTAAACTGTGAAAGCAGATAAAATATTATAGTGATACTCACAGTGCATTGTTCTCATCAGCTAGTAAATTGCCTGGTCCCTACACACAACATAACCAAATAGTTACCCTGAAGGAGGCAAAATTATGCTCTATTCAAAGATAAAAAATTAGATCAAAGTAAAATACCCACTTGCCCCCAAGTAAGTGAATTTCATTAAAAGTTTAAATTGGAGTATTTCTATTCAGTGATAGAGGTCAGTGACACCAAAATGTTATTTTCAATCAAGTAGAAATGTATTTTTAAAGGTTTATGTATAATCAGGTGGATCTTTGTGCCTGAATGAGAAATGAGGAGAGAATTTCTGTGTATAACAAACGTGGATACTATTTCTTTCTTCATTTCTTCATGAATCAAAGAGCTACGAATATATTTTTGAGATCTATTCTAAAACAGTCAGAAAGGGTAAAATTTTCTTCTTTTTAATGTCCAAGTATTATTCCACTGTGTAAATGTCCCACAGTTGTTTCATCCACTCATCTAATGATGGACACTTGGGCTGCTTCCATATCTTGGCTATTGTAAATAATGCTGCAATGAACATAGGGGTGCTTATGTTCTTTCCAATTAGTGTTTGGGGTTCCTTCAGATATATTCTCGGAAGTGGAGTCACTGGGTCATAAGGCAGATCTATTTTAATGTTCTGAGTTTTTTCCATACTGCTTTCCATGGTGGCAGGACCAATCTGCATGCCTACCAATAGTGCAAAAAGCCCCCCTTTCTCCACATCCTCTCCAGCACTTGCTGTTTCCTGATTTATTGATAATAGCCATTCTCACAGGTATGAGATGGTATCTCATTGTGGTTTGAATTTGCATTTCTCTGATGATTAGAGGCATTGAGCATCTTTTCATATGTCTACTAGTCATCTGTACGTCTTTCTTAGAGAAGTGTCTGTTCAGGGTCTTTGCCCATTTTTTAACTGGGTTGTTTGTTGTTGTTGTTTTTTTGTGTGTGTGTGTGTTGACTTTTGTAAGTACTTTATAAAGTTTGGATATTAACCCCTTATCAGATGCATTGGCAATACATCTGATAGATGGTCCTCCCACTCTGTGGATTGTCTTTTTATTTTGTTGATGATTTCCATTGCTGTGCTAACACTTTTTAGTTTGATGTAGTCCCACTTGTTTACTTTTTCTTTGTTTCCCTTGTCTGGGGAAATATATCCAATAAAAAAATTATTATAAGCAATGGTCAAGATTTTGCTGCCTGTGTTATCTTCTAGGATTTTTATGGTTTCAGGTCTTATCCTTTGTGACAGCATGGATGGACCTGGAGAACATTATGCTGAGTGAAATAAGCCAGTCAGAGAATGAGAAATACCATATGATCTCACTCGTCTGTGGAATCTACTGAACAAACTGAACTATCCAGGAAAATGGAGACAGACTCATAGATGGAGAGCAGGGTGACAGCTGGCGGTAAGGGGACATTAGAGGTGGAAGGATTGAGCAAAAAGGAAAAGGACTCAGGGACGTGGACAACAGTGTGATGATTGTGGGGGTGAGGGGGATATAAGAGGACTAAATGGTAATGGAAAAAATACAATAAAGATTAAAAAACAATAAAGCAATGAGACATCAAATGAGTAGACAAAAGTGCTAGTATGTTACCAAAAATGTCACTCTTATCTTCTCAACAAACTCTTAGTACCACCTGGTAATCACATTATTTACTAATTATTAAACTAGTACAGTTATCAAAAGGACCCTTTTGGTGTCCATATGCTCTACTATTGTTCCTCTTTCTTTCAAAACCTTCTCTAAAACTCCAGCCCTCCGTGAAGCATTTTATCAGAGAATAAGAAAATCACTTCCTCACACAAAATGACTATTTTTTTAATATAGCAAAAAAAATCTTTATTTGCTCTGTCACCTCTTTTAGTATAGAACTATATTTCATCTCTGTTTTGTTCAATACTTTGCCAGGTACAAAGGGGAATTAATGAAATAGGAGTTGGGCTAATTCTGATGCATCTTGTGCTTGTACACAAGGGACATTTGCTGAAGATTAAAAATAAATTTACAACTAATTGACTGCCAGCCATAAGCTATACTGTTGAGACTTCCAAAATACCAACTAGAAAGAAAATGACTGAGCAGATCTTGCCAACCCAAAGATTAAAAACAACTTCCCTATGCAACTTGCTGGATCAAATGAATGGCAACTTCAATATTCTGTAATTCTCCAAAGAACCCACATCGAGAAAGGAATCTTTAGTTGCAAGTGTTGAGCTTCTTCCCCTAAATTGTCCCTTTCAAGCCATCAGTGAACACATATTTATTAAAGACATGTATGTGCCTATGCTTGAAAACTCTAGAAATGCAACCATAAGACACCCACAACTCTTTCTTTGTGGTGTGTACCCTAGCAAGGAAAGAAAATAGTAAGACTAAGTAGTAAGAGACAAAATAAGATAAGAAAGATGAAGAAGAAAGAAATAATGTATTTCAGTGCAAGAGACACTTTTCTGCTTTTTATTTTCTATTTTTCCCACCTACCTCACGTTGAAAGCAGTCTTCATACTTCTAAACCTTGTGCATGTAAGATGACCAAGGAAAACTTAGTGATTGTCTTTCCCACAAACAATCCACAATGGTATAAAAACAGTCAACTTATTTATGGCCGTGTGGGTGATAAATTGAAAGATATTACGAAAATAAGACTTTGGTTTATTTGAGGGCTTGATTCTCCCTTGGAACAGGAGCTAACAGCCAGAATAGCTTTACCAGCTCAGATTTTTCTTTCTCCTTTTCGTCATCCTTTTTTCCCCTTATTATCTGAACATTCTCTTTTCTCTTTCTTTGAGATTTTGTCTGCCATCTTGCTTCCTTCTTTCACAAAGCTTGATGTCATAGATTATGTTTGTATGACAGGAATTCGGTATTAATGTTCATCGTATCTAATTTTCTTTCATTTTTGGTTAGACATTTCCAAGCCCTCTTGAAGTTAGGTGTGGCCACATGGCAGTTTTGGCCAAAGAAATATGAATGATACTCTGGATCAGGCTTTCTGTGGCTTATATTTAGCTCATCAGCTCTATCTCAGCTCTTGCTGAGGAAAAACCCTGAAGCTTAGTGATTAGACAGCAGTGTTGGAAGAAGGAGCCTCCTTTAGCCTTGGTCCCCATGTGACAGTGATAAGCAAACTCTCTCTGACAGCATGAATGAGAAGTAACCTGAAATTTGGTGGTTGTTAACGGAGGATAACTTGAACTATTTAGGTAGGTGTAGAAGAAAGGCTAACCAGCATACACAGTCATAAGGGCGCTGGCAACATAATTCATGTATTTAACAAGTTTATTGAGTTGCTGCTATGTAAGTGCCAGGACCTAAACTGGAAATATAAAGAAAAGACAATACAGTTATATAGCTTCTGCCCTCAGAATGCCTGTTGTCAAGTGAAAAATAAAAACTAACACAAATACAATTATGCTAAAAGTTGACTGGAAAACCTTTTTATTTTTTTAATAAGCAAAATAAAATTAGCAAAAGTTTGGCAAAATCTGTTTAAACAGTGTGCAACTTCAAGTTAGGAGTCCAGACATATTTTTGTAAGTCGTTATGGTTGCTATTATTATCATCAACCTACTTAATGTTAAAGAACATGTGTGACATTAGACAAGATACTGAACTTGTGTTTGTATCTTAAAATGGAGAAAAGATGATATTCCTCCCTTTTAGATTACTAAAATGTGATTAATATCCAATAGTAAGGAACATCTACGTACGCTAAGTTCTTAAGGCAGAATGACTTGCCAGGCATAGGATCGAGTAGAAAGGCACCTGGCTGTAGTTTCAGCAGTTGTGCACAACTGAGCTACTTCCCTAAACCTCGGTTTTCCATGTCAGTCATTCCACAGGTGTCCATTTAGCACTCACTGTGTGCCAGGTCCTGTGCTAGGTTGTAGGGGCAGGCCGGTAAGCAAGGCTTGGTCTCTGACCCCATCTATAAGCCATCAGGGAATCTGAGCTTTAAACCTTAAGTACTATGACCATTAATGATAAATGACAAATGTACTCAGAGCTACAAGGGGGGATTTTATTTGCACTGTATGGTTGAGGGACTTAAATGGAGACAGTCATCAGGGATAGCTGATAATTAAACTAAGTTTGAAAAAATCTGTAAAGCCAGGATAACAAAATTTACCTTGAAGGTGGCTCTAAGGATTAAAAAAGAAACTAAGTATAAAAAATCCTGGCAAAAAGTGTGTTCTTAATAGATGGTAGTAATTGAATAGAAACCTGTACTTACATCATCAAAAGCAAAGCGCAAAAAGGGAAACAAGGATAGAGCTTTGATCACATATTAATATATGCTTTACTATGATCATTGTCACTGTCAGTATTAAAACAGTGCTCTGAGCTGTTTTATAATGGTATTTTTGTTTCCACTGACATCTCCCAATTCAACCACAGGGGCAGCCCTTGTCTTCCTGTCTGCCTTGTTTTGGTTTTGTTTCATGTACCTTTCCTGGCAACGGGGTGCATTTAGTTGACTGGTTACCATAGGAGCCTGCTTACTCTGAAGGACAGTTGAGTGTTCTAGGGAAATCAACAAACTACAGGAAAGGAAAGACTGAAAGTCTGTTGTCCAGATTATGAGTCAACAGGTGAATTTGGTTCACTCTATCCCAAATTACTTCTAGGTGGGGTCTAATCTCTGGTGGAAATGGCAGCTTAAAGGTTTTATTGCTCCAATATAGGTGTTTTAACAAATCATTTTTATCTTATTTGCATGGCTGTAAACAGCTTAAATAAGTGTCTTGATTTTACCGCTTTATTTTATTTTATGACTAACTTTCTTTTATTGCTTCATAAATGAACTTTATGGAATTTTTAACTTAGTTTCCACTGCATGGGAGTGAAAAGGAATTTTAAATCTGATAATAATAACTGTAAATGACATACCAAGCAGGATGAAATACATAGAACTGCTCTATAGTGGGCATACATAGGTAGAAAAATACTGAATATCTACATCCATAAGACTTTCAAGATGAGTCTACAGAAAAAAATGTATATTCATAAATGCACAATCAAGGGCTGAACTTAACTCAATATGTATTTCAATTGACAAATTGTTCCATTTATTTGTAGAGGTGGGAAATTAACATGTACTTTGACAAGCATATATTAATTCATTTAAAACTCTCAATAATCTTTTGAAGCAATATTATTGTTATTCCTATTTTTTTGAGAGAAGAAATTGAAGTTCAAGTCAGAGAAAAACAGTAAGTGATTTTCCTGTTCCCTGAAGAACAAGGAAAATAAACCAGCACTTTTATTATTTCAGTTGCGTTTGTGAAGTAAATTAAAATTTAAATTGTTTCTAGTAACTAAGAAGAAGTGTGACTTTTAAAAACACAAAGAAGATGAAAACTGTGCTATCCATTGTGCCATAAAAGCAAAGTTACAGAGAAATGAGAAAGAGAAAAAAAAAAAACAAGCAGGGGCTTATGCTCTGTTGTTTGTTGAAAAGGAAGCACTATTCCATTGGCAAAAAACAGCCCTGCACTTTCATTCAATGGAAAGAAATCCGAAATTTCTTTGGAACACATTTGGGCTTAGTGGAAAATAATGTCCTGGTGTAAAAGTAATAGCCGTTGTAGATAAATAACCATTTATAGCTTCTTATCTTGGTTAAACTGTTATCTCCCAGTCTGTGAAAGATAATTTGGGTCTGTTGCAGAGCTTTCTAAAGAAAACACTCTGCCTCTTATGAAATCAATCTCCCCAAGCTTTGCTCCAGTTGGAAGGCATTCTGTCAATATCTTGTAAATAACATCTCTGAAAAGCACACTGTTAGCCCTAAGTAACATCTCCCTCTGCTGAATTATATTTTCCTCACCTAAATAGCAGGTGGGGCTTAAAAGCAATAGAATATCCCTGTAGAGAATTTCTGGGCTTTCCATCACTGAAATATAAAGATATGCTTCAGGAAAAGGCAGAAGTGTGGCATCCAAATCAATTGAACACTTAATGGAAAAGTGCAGAACCACTGGAACAAAACAGCTGATAAGCACTAGATTACAGACTTTCCACAGGATAAAATGAGCTCAGGACAGGTGAGCTGAAAGCCTCAGATTAGAATCCTTCCTTGCACTTCCTGAAATTAAAGTTTACTTCATTACTAACCATTTTATCCTCAAGAGAGGAGTTTTAAGGATTTTTACACTCCTGGATTTTGCTATTGGGAAAGTTGAAATAAAGAATTAAAGTTAAATATAAAAAAGTGCATATGATAATATTTGTTTTTTTATTGTGTTCAAGTACATACAACATGAAAGTTACTATATCAATCATTTTTAAGTGCACAGTTCCACTATTCTAATTTCTTTCTTTTTCTTTTATCTCTCCTTTTCCTCATGCCTCAGCCCTTGGTAACCACCATTCTACTCTCTGTTACTATGAGTTTGGCTTTTTGTTTTCCCCTAACGTATATCACATATAGGTGGAATCATGAAATATTTGTCATTCTTTGTCTGGCTTATTTCACTTAGCCTAATGTCCTCTAGACTT
>PVKM010035619.1:0-13849 GCA_004027735.1 Carollia perspicillata | reverse complement strand
GGAAGGAAGGAAGGAAGGAAGGAAGGAAGAAACAAAACAAAACTTTGGCCCTGCTTTTAGGGGTAAGAGGACCTTTTAGAGTAACTGCTGCTAATGCAAAATCTTTACAAATATACTGTAAATTTACTCTGTTAATTCAGGGGAAAAGGGAAGGGATTATAGGAACAAGTATAAAGGACACATGGACAAAAACTAAGGGGGGTGGAAGTGGGAGGGAGGTAGGGAGCACTGGGGGGGTGGACTGGGACAGGAGTAAAAGACAGAAAACTTTACTTGAATAACAATTGAAATAAAATTTAAAATAAATAAATAAAATTTAAAATTTTTTAAAAAGATGTAGGAAAAATGTTAATTTGTTAATTTATAGTACATACTTATTAATCCAATAAAGTTGTGACAGGAAGGCCAAAGTTCTGAGAAACAATCATTTCTTATGCTAAAGATACTTAGGAGTTTAAGAGTTAGAAGATTATCGTGATAATATTATTTTTAAAACTACTGGTAGATGATTTTTTTAGATTCAAGATCTTTAATCTCTTAGTAATCCATATCCTCTACTAGGAATCTGAGAATCACTTAAAAAATGTCTTCACAAGATTATTTCAGCCTGAACAGTGTTCAAAGATAATCCAGTCTCCCTCTCCCTTAAGAAGAAATATTCTGTATAACCTGGTTCTCTCCTTCTCATAACCACCTCTACCTGGATTTCAAAAGAATGGCTATGGGGAACTGGCATCTATTAATAGATATTCTTTTCTAAAATCCTCACTGGGTGCTGTGCTAGGAGATGGGTATGCAATGAAAACTTTTTTAAAACTCCAGTCATTGGGCATATGAACTGTGCTATACTCATTTTTTCTTTATTTTTATTATTGGCATTATTATATATGTCCCCATTTCCCCCACCTTTGCCTGCGTCCACCAAACCCCAGCCCCTCCCCTTTCCTCTGGCCATCACCATAATGTTGGCTGTGTCTATGAGTTATGCAAATGCATTCTCTGTCTAATGCAGTGCACTGTTGCATTAGACACTGCACTGTAATTTGCATCTCTCTGATGGCTAGTGATACTGAGCATCTTTTCATATGTCTTTGGCACTCTGTATGTTCTCCTTGGAGAAGTGTCCATTCAAGTCCTTTGCCCATTTTTTAATTAGGTTCCTTGTCTTCTTAGAGTGGAGTCATGTGAGTTCTTTACATATATTGGAGATTAAACCCTTGTCTGAGGTATCATTGGTAAATATGTTTTCCCATATAGTTGGTTCTCTTTTCATTTTAATGCTATTTTCTTTAGCCATGCAGAAGCTTTTTATTTTGATGAGATCCCATTTATTTATTCTTTCCTTTATGTCCCTCAGTCTAGGGTGCATATCAGTAAAAATATTGCTGTGTAGAATACCTGAGATTTCCCTGCCTATGTTCTTCTCTAGGGCTTTTATGCTAACATGACTTATATTTAAGTCTACCATTGATCTCGAGTTTATTTTTGTTTATGGTGTAAGTTGGTGGTCGAGTTTAATTTTTCTGCATGTAGCTGTCCAGCTTTCCCAACACCATTTGTTGAAGAGGTTATTGTTACTCCATTTTTTGCTGCTGTCCCCTTAGTCAAATATTATTTGACCATAGAGACTTGGGTTTATTTCTGGGCTCTCTATTCTGTTCCATTGGCCTATGCATCTGTTCTTATGCCAGTACCAGGCTGTTTTATTTATAGTGGACTTGCAATACACTTTGGTATCAGGTATTGTAATCCCTCCTACTTTGCTCTTCTTTCTCAAAATTGCTGCAGCTACTTGGGGTTATTTATGGTTCCATATAAATGAATTGTATCTATAAATCACTTTGGATAGTATGGACATTTTGATGATGTTAATTCTTCCAATCCATGAACATGGTATACACTCCCATTTATTCAGATCTTCCTTAATTTCTTTCTTCCGAGTTGTGCAGTTTCTGAGTACAGGCCTTTTACTCTCTTGGTTAGGTTTATTATTAGGTACTTTATTTTTATTGCTATAGCAAATGGGATTTTTTTCCTGATTTCTGTTTCTGGTATTTAATTTACAAATTCTGGTGTTGGTGTACAAAAATGCCTTCAATTTCTGAATATTGACTTTATATCCCACTGCTTTGTCAAATTCACTTCTTAACCTTCAGTAGTTTTTGGGTGGAGTCTATAGGGTTTTCTGTATAAACTATCATGTCATCTGAAAACAATAACAGTTTTACTTCCTTTTCAATTTATATGTATTTTATTTCTTTTCCTTGTCTGATTGCTGTTTAGGACTTCCAGTACTATGTTGAATAGAAGTGGAGAAAGCAGACATCCTTGTCTTGTTCCTGGTCTTAGTGGGAAAGCTTTTAGTGTTTTCCCATTGAGTATGATGTTGGTCATATGATTTTTGTATATGGTCTTTATTATGTCGAGTTATGCTACCTCTACTCCCACTTTGCAGAGTGTTTGTATCATAAATGGGTGCTGTACCTTATCAAATGCTTTCTCTACATCTACTGATATTATCATGTGATTTTTTTCTTTCCTTTTTTATGTGATATATTATGTTTACTGATTTGAAAATATTGTACTATCCTTGCATCCCTGCATCCTTGCATCCCCACTTGATAATGATGTGTGATCTTTTTAATGTATTGCTGGATGTGGTTGCCAATATTTTGTTAAGGATTTAGTATCTATGTTCATCAGCGATATTGGCCTGTAGTTTTCTTTTTGTTAACATATATCTTTTCCTATTATGATTTTTAAAACTTAATTGAATAAGCTTTGCCTTTAAGTAACTTTAATTTTTTTTATATTTATTGGTCCAGTTCATGCCAAAATATTATTTTGCTATTTTATAGTTATAATACTTTCCTTGAACATTTAATTTACCCCCATTTAAAATTTTTTATATTGTTAGTTTCTTTGTTTTGTCTGTTTCCTTGTTTTTGCAGTTTTGATTAAAACAATGTATATTTATATCATCTTAACAGTTAATTTTTTACTTTTAATACATTGTGATAAACTCTAAATTTACTTAATGTCTTTATTCTTCTTATATGTTGTTTATAAATCTCCTACATCAACTTATTTTTAACACATCCTCCAATTTGTATTTATCAAAATGATAATCAATTTACCTAAAATTGTATCTGTTACTTTGCTCACTGTTGCTTTTTCTGGTACTTCTGTTTTAAATATTTTTCTTACTGTACTATCCTTCTGTTTTTTTTTCAGTGAATATTTATGAATTCTAAACTTACAGTTTTTTAATGTCTTCAGATAATTTTTTGTCCTCAGTTTTGGAGAATGTCTTACTTTGATCTAGAATTCTTAAGTAATAGCTATTTCCTGTCAGGAGTATGAAAATATAACCCTAATTTTGGCATTATATTTGGTATTCAGAAATTTGCTGTGTAAAATGACAAAATAGCATGGATCTGTATACTTTCCCCCCATAATAAAAACGAAGAATCCATTGAGCAAAAAGATGGGTGTTTGTTCTGTGTAAGTCTATATGGCTGCATGTAGGAATGGCAGTGGATGTAGCTGATGAAGTGAAAAACTGCAATATATGATGAATGTGGGATCAACTGTGACTTGTAGTCCACATTTTTCTCAGCGCATAATTTCTTGCTTCACTTTATGCTAAACAGAAGACTCAGCCTAGCATCAGCTAGATACAATTGTGGTGTTGATGATACAGATCAGGAAAGGTGGTTAGAGATGATATCTTGCATGGATGCCAAACAAATCATTGCTCTCTCTCCATGACTAATCCTAGCAGAATGCATTGCCCTGATAGATGCATTGTCCTGATAGATGGCATGGAAATATTCACTTGAGAGAAAAAGGAAGTAGTTAGCTCCAGATTGCCACACTAGAATTTTTTCACCTTATTATGTGATCATCTGTTCCATAAACTCATCTTGATAAGCACAAACTGATTTTCTATGCTTTCCTGTATTCTTTCATGTACTTTGAAAGACAAGTTAGCACGTAATTTCATGTTCAAGTTCACTGTTAATTCACATCAAAAATATTGATTGGAGACATTATTTTCAGGTATATGGAATACATTAGTAAATAGAACATCCAAGGTCTATGCCTTACTTAAATTTTTACATTCAAAATGAAAAATAGGGAAGAGGAATACAGGGCAGAGGGGAATAAAGGGGGGAAAATGGGACAACTGCAATAGCATAATCAATAAAATATATTTAAAAAAACTAATAGGGGGAATGACAGGGGAACTCAGAAGTTAAAGATTTTAGCCTTAATTGATAGGCTTAAATGATTAAAGCTATAACTAAAGAGTTAAAGAATTTAGCCTTAATTGATAGACTTAAGTGACTAAGGAATGAAGGAAGCTGTTATTCCAAAATTGTGTAGGTTTGGAATAAAGACTCCTTTCCTTTATCACTGAAAAAAAAAGATAAAGAAAGTAAGCTATAGATAAAATAATGTATTAAATTATATATAGGATACTAGGAAATGAAAGAATAAAAAAGAACAAAGGAGGAGGATGGCAAGTATGATTTTAGGGGCAGGAAAGAAAAACAGGGAAGCAGTCATTAACAGCACCATAAGTACAAGGAGACAGTGAAATAATTTTGCAGAGTCTACTAAATTTAGAATTGTTTATCAAGCTAAAATTTCATAAACACACAGGTAAAATAAAATTTTAACACAGAACAAGTTTAATTGAAAGATATTTTGGAGGAAGTACTTTAGTAAGAAGGGACATTTTAATGGACTAAATTTTGTCCTCCTCCCAAACATTTGCTTGTTGAAGCCCAGATTTTCAACGTGATTTGTTTAGGAATCAGGTCCTTAGAGAGAAAATTAAGGTTAAATAATGTTATAAGGGTTTGTTCCTAATGCAAGAAGATTTGTGTCCTTATAAAAAGAGCTACAGGTACCAGATACTTGTGCATGCACGCAGAAATGGGGTCATTTGAGGACAGATTTGGTAGGCAGCCATCTATTAACCAGAAAGAGAAGACACACCAGGAATCAACCCTGACGGCACCTTTGGTTTGTACTTCTAGCCTTCAGAACTGAGCAAAAATAAATTTCTATTATTTAAGCTACCCCAATTGTGTTATTTTGTTATGGCAGCTTCAGCAGAATAAGATAGAAATGAACCCAGGAGGGAGCACATATAGAAGATAATTGTGAGTTAATATTCTTATTAAACTCATTGTTATTTTAAATACACAGTGATCAAAATAATTAAAACTATGTCAGCCAACAAGAATGCATAAAATAAAACAGGTGAAAACAACCAAAAGTTGGCAAGAATTTGGCATAACTGAAATTCTCATAGTCAACTTTACCTCATTGGAACCCTGTCAGTACATACTGAAGTTAAATATATACATATGTTCAGATCCAGCAAGTTATATTCCCAGAGAAATAGTGTATATTCACCAAAGACATATATAAGAATGCCCATAGAACATTTTTCATTATATCCAGAACTAGAAAAAATAAACTAAATGTCCATTCATATAAGAATAGTTAAATGACTATAGTATATTAACATGGTAAAATTGATACCTCAATGACAATGATCTGTTGACAACTACATACATTAAAATGGATGAATCTCACAATTTTGATCTAAAGATGTCAGATACAGAAGAGCATATGCCCTATTATTACATTCACGTAAAAAAAAAACAAACAGGCAAAACTAAATGTGGACAACAGGACCAATAAAATGATGTTGATCCAGTCAAGATAAGATAAAGTGTATAAAGCAAAATGGCACCACTCATGTCAACCAAGATGGCTGCCAGTGAGCCATGACAATTTGGTTCAAGAAGGAAACTAGCTAAGTCATGCCAGACATATCTGGCAAAGAGTAACTCCTAAGATATCTGCACATATGACCATAACACTTATCTGCAGAGCAGAAACCACTCATAGGTAGGCTCCTGGGGAAATTTCCCACTTGCTACCAGGGGTCCCAAGAAACTTATCAAGAGACCCAGAGATGTGGAGTACGTGACCCTCAAGTGTATAATTGAGGTAGACTTCAGATCACTGCTGAGGCAGCTGAGCTACACACACCAAACTGCTGCTCCATGCCAAGCTGACCTTTCTTGGCAATGATCTTTCATTGGCTCTGCTCTGCTATGCCAAGATTGTACCCTCTCTGACCTGTGAGACTGTCGTTCTTTGCAAGATGCTGACAGCTCTCTTGCCCACCATGCTGTCTCCCAAACCCATTGGCTGAGACTCTGGGATTCAGGTTTGCAATCCCACATCGATTGCTGTGTGTTATATTCCTCATAGATTATTAGAGTGTGGGTAGGATATTATTGTGGTTGATGTTCCACCTTGAGTGAACCTGTACTCAATAACAGGTGAGTAAAGAGCTTGGTTACCTCATGTGGCTCTTATCTGTTCCTTGGTGATGGGTTTTCCATAGGCAGTTTACCAAGCAGTCATCCGGCTGACTTATGGAAAAAAGTATATAACACAATCCCTTCTCAAGAAACTGTTTGGGAAATGGTGTCTAGGGTGCTTGTGATACTAATAATAAATTGTTGAAAGTTAGAAGAGAAATGCAGACAGTTGCAGTTACTGGATGGGAACCTAAGATATGGTTTTGGGAACTGGTAATGCTAAATTTCTTGATGAGAACTTCTTACACAAGTGTTCCATGAACATTCATCAAGCAATTATGATATATGAATGTACATTACACTACAGTAAAACATTTAAAATATTAATTTGATCTAAAATAAAAAAATGTACATAGTCAGAAGCTAAAAAACATCAAGTAAGAACTAATAAAGGTGCTTGTCTTATTTGAGAGGAATGCATAAATGTAAGTAAACTGAAGATTCTAATAGGTAAAAGTAAACATAAATATATGTCTTATAAATTAAAGGTATCCAATTACATGAATAAAAGTAGAATATTTGTCTTTTTAATTAACACTAGAAATTCTAGTTCTCTCTAGAAATTGGAGATGAAGAAAAAAATTTAAAATCCTTTACATGTTGACATTGTATCCTCTAATCTTGATAAATTCACATTTTAAATCATAGAGGGATTTTTTTAATTTGAGTAAATTCCCTAGGATTTCTGACAGAGATAAGTATGTCAACATTAAATGAATACAATGAAACTGTCATTTTCTTTCCATATTTTTCATTTTTGTTTCATTTTGTTTTACTTCATGATCTGGAGTCTCCAGAACAATGTTGATTGAAGTGGTAAAAGAGTACATTTTTTGCTTGTCCTCAATCTAAAAGGAAAATAATCAATTCATTAGCTATATATTTTATTACATATATCCTTTAGTAGTTGAGGAAACTTCCATTCGTTTTAATTTGCTGAGGGTTTTTTCATCATGAATGAGTGTTATCATTTATTCTATTACTATGCATAATTACACTGATTAATTTTCAAGTGCTGAACTAAATTTGCATTCAGAGAATAAACCCTATGGTCATGACGTATTAGTGTTTTTATATATTACTAGTTTGGTTTCTTTGTTTTTTATTTTTAAAGATTTTACTTATTTATATTTAGAGATAAGGGAAGAGAAGGAGAAAGGGAGAGACACATCAATGTGTGGCTGCCTCTTGTGTGTCCCCTGCTGGGAACTGGCCTGCAACCCAGGCATGTGCCCTGACCGGGAATCTAACAGCGACCCTTTGGTTCACAGGCCGCACTCATTCCACTGAGCCACACCAGCCAGGGCTCATTATTTCTGACAAGAAATCAACAGTTACTTAAATGTTGTCCCCTTGTATTTATTCTCTGGATTTTCCTCAAATTTTCTTTTAAGTTTTTTTTTGTATTTTGCTGTTTATTCAATCTGTGACAAATCCTTCCTTTTCTTTGTCATATTCTATTTTGAGTGTCATATTCTATTTTGAGTGACAAATCCTTCCTTTTCTTTGTCATATTCTATTTTGAGTGTCATATTCTATTTTGAGTGTTTTGAATTGTTGAGTGTATTGGACTTCTAGAATCTCTAAGTTATTTTTCATTTAACTTGGGAAATTTTCAACAATTATTTTTCAAATATATTTTCTGCCCTCTCTTCTCTTCTTCTGAACCTTTAACTTTACACATGCTAGGTTGTTTGATATTGCTCTACAAGCCCTTGAGATTGTTTTCATTTTTCTTCTATCTCTGTTCTTTCTGTTCTTCACATTAGAAATTTTCTATTTAATCACACGATAATATCAGCAGATGTTGAAAAAGCACTTGATGAAATCCAGCACCCACTTATGATAAAAGCATCCAGCAAAGTTAGAATAGAGGGAATACACTTCAACATAATAAAAGCCATATATGACAAACCTACAGCCAACACTATACTCAATGGGCAAAAGGGAAATGCTTCCCCCTTAAGGTCAGGAACAAGACACAGGTGTCCGCTTTCACCACTCTTATTCAACATAGTATGGGAAGTCCTAGCCACAGCAATCATACAAGAGGAAGAAATAAAAGGCATCCAAATTGGAAAGAAGTAAAACTTTCATTATTTGGAGATGACATGATAGTGTACAGAGAAAACTCTATAGTCTCCGCCAAAAAACTACTCTACCTAGTAAGTCAATTTGGCAAAATAGCAGGATACAAAGTCAATATTCAGAAATCGATGGCATTTTTGTACACAAACAATGAAATATAAGAAAGAGAAGCTAGGGGAAAAATCTTATTTACTATGGCAACAAGATAAATTAAGTATCTAGGAATAAATTTAACCAAGGAGTTAAAAGACCTGTACTCAGAAATTTATAGAACATTGAAGAAAGAAATTAAGGGAGATACAAATAAATGGAAGCATATACCATGTTCGTCATTAGAGGAATTAACATCAGTGAAATGTCCATACCCAAAGCAATGTATAGATTCAATGCAATTCCTATTAAAATACCAACGGCATATTTCACAAACCTAGAACAAATATTTAAAAAATGTATATGGAACCAAAAAAGACCCTGAATAGCCTTAGTAATCTTGAGAAAGAACAACAAAATAAGAGGGGTCACAATACCTGCTATCAAACTATATTACAAAGTCATTGTAATCAAAACATTCTAGAAATTTTGTATTGATTTGTCCTCAAGATCATTGTTTTTCTACTGCAATCTGCAATTGGATGTGAAAGTTATATGTTATTTTTAAAAAATTAATTATTGTATATTTCATTATAGAAATTCTATTTTTATAGTTTTTATTTATCTTATAAAATCCCCTACTCAGTCACTCATCACACTCATATTTCCTTTAATCATTGAAAAAATGCCTTAATTCTTTATCATGTTTATAATATTGTTTTAATAGTTACATGTGCAGAATTCAATGCTTGAACCATCTCAGGATGATTTCTAGTAACTTCATTTTTCTCTTGACTATTCTTCATTACCTTAAACATTTTTATTGAGCTCATTGAAGTGACACTGATTAATAACATTATATAGGCTTTTGACCATGTCTGACTTTCTGGAATATGTTATGTTCACAGCTCCTAGAACAGCATCATAAATAGCAGCCCCTCAGTACCTATTCTCTGAAATGAATAAATGCACAAATACATGAACACTTTTGAAGATATGACTTTGTAGGTCATTTTCAATGTATGGTTCAAGCTAGTCCTTTTCAGCACCACAGAGTTTTTAGAAGGAAAGGATCTGTTAGTAAGTCAGGGGAGAGTAACATGGGGAAAATGGAGACGACTATAATTGAACAATAAAAAAAGGAGAAATGAACTCTCATAATAGAAAAATAAGAGGAATAAATCCACAGTTTATATATATATATATATGTATATATATATGACATATATATATATATGTCTGATCATTCTATTTTTGGTTATAGCTTACTCAAATTTCTATCAGAAAAGTCAGGGTCAGTCAGAGAATTACCATGTGTTCCTCTTTATCTGCATACAGCTCTAGACTGTGCTTGACGTTTAGCTTGTGTGTGTGTGCATGTAATATTTTATCAATACTGAACAGAGCCAATCATTTTAATTTTAAATGTAAAAGCTTTATTGAATCATGTCTCACTCTGACAACCAAACAGATGGCCAAGGCACTCTAAGGAGTGTTTGGTTCACTTTTTAACCTTGTTGTTTTGGCACTCATTGTCCTAGAAAATTACTTTCCCTCTTAAGAGCAACTACTCTTTTCTTTTTCTTTATCAGCAAACTTGTTTCTCATTATATCTCCTCTTCTCCTTTTACAACTGAAACAAACATTGGCATTTGGCTTTCCATCTCTTTCTATGTAGCCTTACCACTCTTTGAGGAAAATCACATAGCTGAAGCCAGCCTCTTTCTGTTCAGAGGACATAACACGTATTTAATATCTATTAACAAAAACAATCCATTATTATTCTGAATATACAGTAAGTATATTTACTGTATATATTACTCCTCACTTTTACTTTATATCCTATCAGCAACGTTCATTGCATCAATTAGCTAATTTTTGAAATTGTGTCAAAAGAAATGTCCAATATGCATGTAATGAAAATTAAATAATGTTCATGTCTCTGTTGCCAATTTAAAAAGTTTATATTAAAGGTAGACAATTTTTTGTTTGTTTTAGTGGAAGAAGATACCACAATCTACAAACACTTGGAATTGCATCAGCTAATTTATATAATAGTTATGATTTAACTTTTCTGCTTACTGATAATATTTCTATAGTTTTCCCCTTAACAGTCTCCATTTAAGGTAGCACAAATATTAAAAATGTTTTTATGTATTAAAAATTATATGATTGGTGAATTTTTGTCAAAACTGATTGTGAGATTTGTTCACGATGAGCTCTCAACAAGATCTTATGCATACAATTTTTACAGAACTAAGTTAAAAGCATGCTGAGTAAAAACTTGCAGTAAGATGTGAAATTATCTATTCTGGGATCAAAATTGTGAATATTTTAGCATTCCATTTTAAACTACTATCTAGAATATTTGGTTAAATACCTATTAACTGGAACTTGTCTAAGTGCTAAATAGAGAAACTTCTGTCTACAAACCTTGCTAATTAAAACTTAGATATTAATGTCAGAAACATTGAAGACATATGTTAGTTGATAAATGGCTCTGTGATTCTTGAGGTAAACAATAAATAAATTCTAAGCATCACAGAGAGTAATTAAATTGATCCATTAGAAAATTACTGACTTGGTATATATAACTTTTATTTTAAAAAGATATGCATAGCCTTGAATGATCATCTGTGAGGGGATTGCTGTGACTTGTTGCTATAATTTCATATACACTGGCTTTCTCAGTCCTCAGACCATAAATCATGCCATAAAATAGCACTATGAGGGAGTCATCTGGGTCTCCTCTGTTTTTCATTTTTCTATCATACTCAACTACTTCTAGCCTTAGGTGGTTTCCTTGTCAAGAAATCAGGATGGTGGTTTATTAGTCTGCTCTGATGCATACAAGTACTGTCTTTTATACTCTATGCATTTCTTTTAGGATGTATGATGCAATTTGGTAGAGGAAATACTGGAAAATAATTTATTTGTAAACCATTTTTGAAGGGTAAAGGAAATAAATATGAATCTTCCTTATTTTTAGCCAGCGTTATTATACCCTCTGGACACTAGAAAATATAGTAGAATATCTTTACAGCTTTACTCGTGGCAACACAGTTTTGTGTAGAGAGTGTTTTGGAGCCTGACCTTGTACATAGATCTCAGGATTAACCCTTGAGCAGCAGCCTGAACCCGTGGTTTTAACTCCCAGTTTAAATATGAGCCATTCCAGGACACACAGGGATGCCCATGAATAACCTGATTTGTTCCTAAAATATCTAACTCTGTCTCCACTGCTTTCCAAACAGCTCATTATTCTGAATGTGTCCTTTTGGGTTTGGTGAATCCCTATCACACATAGAAAAATTACATTCTTGATCTCTACTAACACTATTCAATAAAATTTGTTATCTGTAGGATGTCCCCTGTTTAAATTCTTTAAGTATATAAGTTTATAATTTTCTCAGAATAAATTAGTTAAATGTTTGTTATATTAAAAGGCTAATAAATCTTCAGTTTCAATCATGTGTTAATCATGCAGGCTAGAAATGACAGATAATACTCTACTGCATACACAAACACTCTTAAATGTGATCACGTACATTATTTTTATCAATTTTATCAATAATTTCTTCAATTTATATAGCATTTCCAGTGGTTCATTCCTAAGTAGTCACAGAAATATCTAAAACATCAAAAACACTGAAAACTTTATATTGAGAATATATTAAGATTAATTTTATATTGTTATAATGAGAAACTTAATAATCTAGATAAAAATTTCTATGAAAATCCTAGGCCCCTCTTACCCTTGGGATGTTCAGTCACTTCACCCATCTAATAATTCTTGAGATGTGCCTGCCTGGTTCTGTAGTTTAAACATCAAAGTTCTCCAATAACCCAGAACTTGTGTGAATGTTTGTGTTTTTTTAAATCTGTACCCAAATTAGAAACACTTCCATAAAGGCTGGTTCCTCACTTCATCTCTTCACATAACATGCACTGCCTTTGGCGGGGTTAGAAAACACTCTTAATCTCCAAGTTCTTCTGTGTCATTAGTAGCGAAATCTCCTGGGAGCAGGTACATAACCTGCTGACATTGTTTCCTTCCAGGGACTCTGGGCCATGTAGTCACTGAGGGCTGCTTATCAAAGTCTCAGTGCCTGGCTCAAAAATGACAAAACAATAAATAATTTTGGATTGTTTTCTTTCTTTGATTCTGAAAGTCAAAAAAGTCACTTGTGTTTCCCTTTGGAGTTTTATATCCAGTAGTCTTCTAGGCCTCTCCATTGAAGTCTTCTAATTTTATTAGCCTCTTCTTTGACTTGACCTTCTTACTTCCCTATAAATATTAATTCTTATTCTAGTATATAATGAGGATTTAGAGATTATTTTATCAATATTTGAAAATATAGGTATTGATGTTACTGTGGAAGTAATGCATATGTTCAGTGGCAAATTAGAACTAGAATTTATACTTTCTGACTCCCAATCCATTGTTTCTTCTCATATATTTAATTATGTTATAACAAGTGTACTCAATTCTCTTTTGGATAACTCGAAAGTTATTAATAATATAATAACTGGATATCACATTATAATATGTTATTGTAGGTAGAACACTGTACCCCCTCCAGGGATTCACATGTTCTAATCCCTAAAACCTGTGAATGTGTGGCCTTACATTGTAAGGGGAATTAAGGTTACAAATGGAATTAGTGTTGCTACCTAGCTGAATTTAAGACAAAAACATAAGTTTTAATCAGCCTATTCAGGTTTTCTGATTCTTTCTTATTCAGTTTTAGAGGACTGTGTGCTTATAGGAATTTACCCATTTCACCCAGGTTGTCCATTGTTGGCATGTAGTTGTTCATAGTCTTTTCTTACCACTCTTTGTTTCTGTGCTGTCAGTTGTTACTTTTCTTTCATTTCAGATTTTATTTATTTGGGTCCTCTTTCTTTTTTTCTTGATCAGTCTGGTTAAAAGGTATGTCAATATTGTTCATCTTTTCAAAGAAAAAGTCTAGGTTCCATTGATATTTTGTATTATATTTCTGCCCCGATTCTTATTAAGTCCTTCCTTATTTCCTTAATATTTCCTTCCTTCTATTACTCTGGGTTTTTGTTTGGTTTTATTTTTCTAGTTCTTTTAGCTATAAGGTAGGATTGGTTATTTAAGGGGTATTTTTTCTTCTTGAGGCAGGTGTGTAATATATGAACTGCCATCTCTGGATTGCTGTCACTGTATCCCAAATGTTTGGTTGTGTCTTTATTTGCATTTATTTTCAGGTAATTAAAAAAAATTCTTCCTT
>PVKM010035618.1:0-15129 GCA_004027735.1 Carollia perspicillata | reverse complement strand
ACTTCTCCCCAACCAGAGGGTAAAAAGCTTGAATCATCCTACTCAGGGAGACAGGAAACAGAAATCCAATTAGTTTAATTTGTGCCAACCAAACCCCAGGACAGATAAAGTCATGGGTATCATCTCGTTTTGGTGCATCAGCATAAAGCTGATGAATATTCTATTGAGATCCTTCCCTAAGACCTCCCCTAAAATTCCCACCTTTGAAAAGAGTTAAGCACGCTCAAGACAAAGCCCAGGAAGGGCTCTCTCTGGAGCACAGCCACGCCTTTCTTGCCTCTCAGGTGTGCATCATTACTTTTCTCTCTTAAACTCTAAGGGTCTCCAGGAGACTTGCGACCAAGGAAGCAACAGGCAGTAACGGCTTGCCCCAGGATCGCCCCTGACTGTCTCCAAGGCCCCCTTTGCTCTGCCTTTTCTGTGAGCCGTCAGCAGCCCCACCGTGGCTCACTTCTTTCCTGTAACGTTTCTAGGGAGCCAAGGCAGAGCACTGCCTAGGCGCTCTCCTGTTGCTTCTTCTATCCCAGCCGCCCGGCCTTGGCTCACTTCTTTCACTGTGACTTCTACTTCTCACTGAGTCCGTGCAGCCCGGCCTGGCCCACTTCTTTCCTATAACATTTCTAAAAAGCCAAAGCAGAGCACCACCTACGCTCTCTTCTGGTGCTTCTTCTACCCTAAGCCCTTCCTTTTTTTCACAGCCGTCATAAACATACTCTCAAATTCACCTGGGCTTGGGGTGTGGCATCTCCTCCTGCCTGAAGTCAAGAACCCACACACTAATGGCCGTCCTGAGGCAGACCCACTCCTGGATGAGTCCCTTTCTCGTAACATCTCTACCCTGCAAATCTACACAGAAACACCATCCTCATCCACTCCCCGCCCTCACCCCCTCCCCGCCCCCACACACTCCCTGTTTTACAGGCACATCAGAGGTCAAAGAGAACTCCAGGCTTAGATTCTCCAGCTGGCCTCTGAGGGCTCCTTGGAGCGGGTGCCTCACAAATCTTTTGCCTTAATCCTTATCCCACCTCCAAAGTATTCTCGTGAACTGATGGTGGATTTGCTCAGTGAGGAGCTGGGGAATGAAATTGGGACCCCGTGTTCCCTCCCCAGACTGTGGTCCTGCCCTTCCAGTGGGAAGATGTTCCCTGCAGTGTTATTTACCTTGACAAGTAAGCTGATGACACAACAAGAAAGAAAGAAGAAAAGAAAAGAAGGAAAGAAAAAAGAAAGAGGGAGGGAGGGAGGCAAAATGGAGTCACTTTTGTTTAGCCATATTATTAAGCCAAAACTTAATAACTAACCTAATTCAGTGTCAGCCTCTCCCAGGAGTAGAATTTTAAACCAGTCTGGAATTTCCTGATCAGACCCCCCTACCTGAAATAATCCACTCTTAACTTCTTTGTCCTGCTCCTTTCTGCCTACAAAAACCTTTGTCCCACTCCTTTCTGCCTACAAAAACCTTTTGTTGACTCCATTCTGAATCAACAAAACAAACAGGGAGCAAAACACAACCAGAGACATGGAAATAAAGAACAAACTGACAGTGACCAGAGTGGGGCAGGGTGGGGGGATTAAGAGGGAAAGAAGGGGAAGGGTCAGGGAACACGTGTAAAGGACCCATGGACAAAACCAACGGAGCAGGGGGTGGGGTGGGGAAGATTGAACGTGGGAGGTGGGGAGGTGGGGAGGGGAGGGGAGAGTAATGGGGGGTGAATGGGGACAACTGTAATTGAACAACAATACAAAAACAAATATATAAAACAATGTTAAAAAATAAAAACCTTCTATTTTGTACCACTTGTTGAAGTGCCTTTCTGTTTTCTACTGGCTAGGTGGGATACTGCCTGCTAAGGAGAAAACCACAGGCCCAAAATGCCATCACTCATGCTAAAAGCCCATGGTAACCATACCTAGGTTGATTGATTGATTTATATGAAAAATCCTTTATTATTTTATTTGACTTATAATTTTGACCCTGGCTGGTGTGGCTCAGTGGATTGAGTGCCAGCCTGTAAACCAAAAGGTAACTGGTTCAATTCCCATTCAGGGCACATGACTGGGTTTTGGGCCAGCCCCTGGTTGGGGGTGTGCGAGAGGCAACCGACTGATATTTCCCTCACGCATTGATGTTTCTCTCCCTCCCTTTCTCCCTTCCTCTCTATGAAAAATAAATAAATAAAATTTTTTAAAAATAAAATAAAATAAAATTGTTAGATTCCCTGGCTTGTGTGGCTCAGTGGAATGAGCACTGCCAGCCTGTGGGTCATGGGTTCCATTCCCTGTCAGGGCACGTGCCTAGGTCGTGGGCTGGGTCCCCGTTTGGGGGCGAACAAGAGGCAACCAACTGATGTTTCTCTCACACATCGATGTTTCCCTCCCTTCTCCTCTCTCTGAAAATAAATAAATAAAGTATTTAAACTTTTTTTGTTTCTAAGCAATTGTAAGAAAGGTATATATATAACTAATGTGAATCATAAAGTTTAGGTTTAAGTCAAGTGAAAATACTACTTCACTGTAATTAAATATAAAATATTACAGGATATATTCACTTTTCTTTTTTTGTTAAAGATTTTATTTATTTATTTTTAGACAGAGAGGAAGGGAGGGATAGAAACATTAATGTGAGGTTGCCTCACACATGTCCCCCACCGGGGAACCCAGCTGGCAACCCAGGCATGTGCCCTGACTGGGAAGGCAACCAGAGATCCCTTGGTTCGCAGGCCAGTACTCAAAACACTGAGCCACACCAGCCAGGGCCGATCTGTACTTCTTAATTCCTCATTTTTTCCCCCATCCCCCTGGCTTCCTCCCATCTGGCAACCATCAAAAGTCCTCTGTATCTATGATTCTGTTTCTGTTCTGCTTGTTTGCGTATTTTGAATTTTAGAATCAATTGTTGATAGATAGTATTTATTGCCATTTTACTATTCATATTTTTATCTTCCTTCTGCATTTCAGTTGTGTTTTTACCTTTCTTGAAATAATAAAGCAGAATATGCCAAAAATGACACCTATTTCCTTCCATCTCTAATATTAAAATGGCTACACAAAAACTCACCAATTTTGAAAAGCTTTTTTTAAATGCACGCTGATAATGACAGCTGTCACAATACAATCTAACCAAATTGTTTCGAATGGAGTTAAAGACACTGCCAGAGCCATTTTACGGACCTTTTGGGCCAGCCCGATATACACAGTGTGGTAAAGACAGCCTCTTTAATAAACGGTATTGGCAAAACTGGACAGTCACATGCAAAACAGAAAATGAAACTGATCACTTGCTTATACTATATACAAATATGAACTCAAAATGTATTAAAGACTTAAATGTTAAGACCTGAAACTGTAAAGCTACTAGAAGAAAACATAGGCAGTAAACTCTTTGACATTTCTCTTAGTATTATCTTTTGGATAGATCTCTTTGACCAAGGGGAACAAAAGAACAAATAAACAAATGGAACCACATCAATCTAAAAACTTTTTGTACAGCAAAGGAAACAAAACAAAAAGACTGCCTACTGAATGGGGCAAGATATTCACAAGTGATACATCTGATAAGGTGTTAACATCCAACTATATATAGAACTCATACAATTTAACACCAAAAAAAAAACAAAAAACAAAAACAACCCTATTAAAAAAATGGGCAGAGGACCTCAAGAGGCATTTCTTCCTAAAGGTCATACAGATGGCCAACAGACATGTGAAAAAATGATGAACGTCACTAGCCATCAGGAAAATGAAAATTAAAACCACAATGAGATATTACGTCACACTGTCTGAATGACTAGCATCAATAAATCAAATAACAAGTGCCGGCGAGGACGTGGAGAAAAGGGAACCCTTCTAATCTGTGAGTGGGTGTGTAAATTAGTGCAGCCACTGTGGAAAACAATACAGGGATTCCTCAAAAAATTTAACAATAGAACTACCATATAACCCAGAAGTTATTCTTGGGGGTATTTATCCAAAGAAAACAACGTGAATTTGGAAAGATATCGGTACCCCTATATTCACTGCAGCATTGCTAGTGACAGGGAAGCAACCTAGATGTCCATCAACAGATGAACGGGTAAAGAGGAGGTTGCACGCATGAGTACACAGGATGGAAGATTCCTCGACAATAAAAAAGAATGAGTCCTCGCCCTTTGTGACAACACGGATGGATCTAGAGGGTATGCTGCCAAGTGAAATAAGTCAGACAGAGAAAAACAAATACTGTACGATCTCACTTATACGTAGAATCTAAAAAAAAATGAATAACAAAAAAAAAAACCAGACCCATACATAGAGAACAAGCTTGTGGTTGCCTAAGGGGAGGGGGTGGAGGACGGGAATTTTTTTTAAAGCCCAGTCCATGAATTGCTTAATAAAGCCAATCTGATCTTCAAATGAGCTCTGTTTAATTTTGGTCTTCATATTTTTTTATTTTTGCTTTTTAACACTGTGTACCTTGTGAAGCCGCAAGACAACAACTGTGAAGCCTGTGAGGTTAATGCTTACTCATGTTTACAGTAAACTGTCAAGGTTAAAAAGCAGGACACTCCCTGACTAGCGTAGCTCAGTGGGTTGGGCGTATGTAGTCCAGCAGACTGAAACATCCCTGGTTCAATTCCCCTAACCGGTAGATGTTCCTTTTACACATCGATGTTTCTCTCCCTCTCTCCCTCCCCTCCTCTCTCTCTAAAACCAGATAAAATCTTAAGAAAACACAGGTACTAAGTCGTTGGCTATGTCAATAGTGTTTTGCATGTAAAGAGTAAAACGGAAGATGGAAAAATTAAACAGATGGATGAAGGTGGGGTGGTTATTTTCTTTAAGTTATTTTTCTTCTTTTTAAGATTTTATTTATTTATTTTTAGAGGGAAGGGAGGGAGAAAGAGAGGGAGGGAAACATCAGTGTGTGGTTGCCTCTCATGCCCCACCTACTGGGGACCTGGCCTGCAACCCAGGCCTGTGCCCTGACTGGGAGTCGAACCAGTGACACCCTTTGGTTCACAGGCCAGCACTCAATCCACTGAGTCACACTAGCCAGGGCTACATTTTTTTTTCTTAAAAATAAGTCAAATTATAAAATGGTTCCCTTTAGAAGATAAGGTTATTGGTGACTTTTCCCCCCTGCTTCTTCCCAAATATTCTACATTGAGTAGGTATTATCTGAATAATCAAAGCAAAAACAAATTATAACACCTCCATCCACCCAAAGGGGGTGTGGCCACAGCATTCATGGAGTAGGGACTGTCCCCCTTTTCCCCAAGGCTGCCTGTGTGGCGTGTTTGTAATCCTCCCCCGAGCAGATGTTTATTGATTTTAGAGAGAGAGGAATGGGGAGAGAGAGAAACACTCTCTGGATGTGAGAGAAGCATCAGTTCGTCGTCTCCCCTACAGGCCCTGACCAGGGACTGAACCCACAACCAGTATCATGGGCGTATGCCATTGTTGCCCTCAACAGCCAGCAATTACAGCTGGCCGAGGTTTATTGAGCTACTCACTAGGTGCCTGGCCCTCTGCCACACCCTTTACCCAGCACTATCTAGTTGAATCCTAAACAGAGCCACGGGAGGCAGGTGCTGTGTTCACTTCCGTTTTCCTGATCAGGACACTGAGCCTGAGGGAGGTGAGGGTAAGGGTTGAGGGTGGCATGTGAACCCAGGGCAGTGTTATTCCAAAGCCCATTTGAAGCTTTTGCCGCATACTCTGTCTGCCCACCTGACCCCCTGAACACAGGCTTAGTTTTCTGTTTAGAGGTCAGTTCCAAGCCTTCCTCACCTATGAGCACCACGAGTGCAGTGCTGAGCTATGTGGCTCCACCCCACTCTGCCAAATTGGAGTCCCAGAAAGGGCAGAATCCAATCTCACATTTTCAAGTCTGTGCAGTTGGAGCTTCTCTGTTGCCCCTCAGCTTTCCTCAACCCTCCCTCGCTCTTTCGAGTATAGGAAGAGCCAGGATGCCAGGGCCCCTCCCTGGGCATAGCCCAGTGTCCCCTGCCACCCAAAACCACATCAATACCTGCCTGCCTAGGGTTATGCTTAATCCAAGCGAAAGGACCTCCACTTAGAGGTTATGGTCATGTGCATTAATGTGTCCTGCATGGACCAGCCCTCCTTGGAATTTAGCTCACGGAATTCTCACAGGACCCTATGAGGAAGATAGGCGTATAACTTTCACTTTACAGATGTGGGAAACTGAGGCTCCGCTGACATCACAGAACAAGTGGGTGGAACCCAAAGTGAACCCGAAGTGAACCCGAAGTTATCTCAGGGTTGCCTGACCTCAATACCCTCTGGTTTTCCCACTGCCTCCTTCCTGGTGCAGGCAGAGCCTTGCAAGTGCAGATCCCTAGATAATGAGAACTATGATTCATCTCTGCATCTGCAGTGGGTCAGTGCGACACCCACGGCACCGTGAGGCCAGTTGTGGAAGTCTGGGCTCCCAGTAACTGTTTATGGGCAGAGGTCAGAAGGGAAGAGATTATCATCACCACCTTGCAGACAAGGAAGTTGCAGAAAGTAGGAAAGTTGCCCAAGGTCACCCTTGAGCAGGGGAGAGGCTTGAATGCAGGGTCTTGGGGAACCTGTGCCGAGCAAGATGGAGGAGGCTGCAGCAGGACGTGGTGGGCAGGGCTGGGCTGGCAGCTGGATGAGCTCTGTCAGGGCCGTCCCTGCTCTAATGAGGGCCTTGTCCTCTCCACAGGAGAGCAACAGGGACAGCTGAGTGGTGTACAGGATGGGGTCTGGGCTGGGAGATAAGGCTGGGGATGTTCAGACCAGGAGTAACCTTGGAGTCCAAGATGGCAGATGGGGTGGAGCCACTCCCACCTCCTTGGTGTCTGTGATTCAGACATATTGTGAGGAAATGCCCACCTTTAACCTCCTCCCCGGCCTGAAGCCTGACAGGGACCCCTGCACTGGGGCCTGGCTCTCCTTCCCTACCTTGCTGGCCCCAAAACATACCAGGGGTGCACTGACCTGAGACCAGCAGGATTATCTAGGGGGCAGCACCCCCCTCACACTCCCCCCACAGTGGGGGCCCCAGTGCAATGGACTTTGAAGTGGATCTCAAAGTCACTGATCAGTAGCCCCTTAACCCCTGGGGTGCAGAATCCCTCCCCTGTCATAGTCCCAGGCTGGTGGTTAAAATCTGAAGCTGTGTGGACAACAGGGCCCTGAGCCTGACAAGGGCGCTCCTGCCTTTGTAAGATCAAAGCTGCAGCCTGGGCTGTGTGATCCCGGGCCAGGAGGTTGGGGGGTGGAGGGGTCTCGGCCAGGACTCTAATGAAGGAGGAAGCCCCTGTACCCAGGCAGTTCTTAGGGAAGCAACCCCTTTTCCGAGGTCCCTAGCCTAGGTTCAAAGGCTGGTGAGGGCTGAGAGGTTGGCAACGGATGGGGAAGCGTCTAGACCAGAACACTGACTGAGGCTTCCTGTTGATGGAGAGGGCCCAGGACCACTGCCTGGTTTCCCATCCCTCTTCCTCACCCAATCCGAGCCTCCCGACGTCCCACAGAGGCCCCCACCCCCATGTGGGACATGTGGGACATAAGGTACCTAGAGCCAAGAAGGAATCGAAGCATTGAGGCAAGGGGGCCACAGCTCAGCGCCCCTCCTGAGACCAGAGGCAGCTTCTTCTCTGAGGCCCGTCCCCGCCCCCCCACCCTCCTCCACCACCAAGCCCCAGCCTGCCCCATTGCCCCAAATGCTAGGGCCCCCTTCAAGGGAACTTTTTCCCCCACTAAACTCGGCTGACGATCCTGGCTCATGAGAAAACTAGGGGTCCATTCAGACATCATCTCTTTTCTTCCCATCTCTTCTTAGGGGCAGAGGGGGGCTCAACAGGACCCGCCCCTCCCCTCCGACCCCACGCGTTTCTCCCTCACTGGGCCCCTTTGCAATGCGTTTCTCAGCTCTGGCCCTTCAACCCTCCCTGCTCTGGCCGCCACACACTCACAATAATTTAGGGGCGTCTGCACTCTATGTTGGAAGAAGGGTCTTCGGTCTGCTTCGCAATTAAGTTTGCAGCAGCCTGCGAGAAAACAGAAAAAAGAAATGAGACAGAGAATCTGCGGCCACCACCTGAATATGAGAAGCAAACCCTCTTTCTGGGGACACCACATTCAACACCATTGAGGGTCCTTCCAGCCCTCCAAGGCTGTCTCCGCCGCCCACCCTCAACCCTAGGCCATCCCAAGGCCCGGCGGGCAGGCGCTCCCGCGGCCAGCGGGCTGTTCAGTGGTCTGCGCCAAAATGACCCAAAGTCAGGAATCCAGGCGCCCACCCCGGTGGTGTGGCTCAAGTACCTTGCGCTGTCGCTACCCTGTTCCCAAACCAGAGACTAAGTGGAATGGGGCGGGGCGGGGGGAGTGGACGCGGAGTCAGCGAGGGGGGCTCCGGCGTAGAGCGGGGAGGAGGGGGAAGCGGTGTATTTCTGGACCAGGGAAGGGGAGGCTCCGCCAGGGGGAGGAGCCGCTACCCGAGTCCCGCGGTTGGGGCTCCCCCGCCCCACCCGTCGCGGCTCCGCTATAAAACCCTGGCCGGCACGATCGCAGCACCCCCGGCGGCCTCCTTGGTTTGCGACCCCTGTCTTGGTCTTTGCTCCTGCGCAGGATGCAGCTGCTGCTGGCGCTCCTGGCCCTCGTCGGGTACCGCTCCTTGGCCCGCGCAGGTGAACACCTGGGCTTCGGCCCCCTGCCCCTCGGGTGGCCCGCTCTGCGCCCCCGGCCCGCGCCCCCGGCCCAGGATGCGCCCGTCCGGCACCAGTGCGCGCCGGCTGCGCGCCTGTCCGGGGCTGCGTGTGCGCCCGGGGCGCAGAGGCTGCGGGTGGACTGGGCTTGAGCGATCTCGTGTGCGCACACGAACGGCCACGTGCGGTGCGGGGAAAGCGTGTGCACCCGTGTGCGCGGCGGCCCTGAGGAAACGAGCCTGCGGGTCCATGAGAAGGATGCTTCTCTGACTCGCCCCGACGCACGCCTCTGTTTCTCGTCCTTTCTGGCGTCTCACGCGGCTCTGGTCCTCCCCATTTTGTCCCTGGGTCGCTGTCCGCCTGGCCGGGGCTGGGTGCAGGGTGGTTGCCCTCCTCCTCCCAGAGCAAGGGCAACGCATGGGGTGCGGTAGACCCCTGGCATCCCCGCTTCCCACCCTGGGTTCCTTATCACTGGGAGCTGCCACCTCCCTTCACCTTCCCGGGTTGAGCCAGTCTTTCCGGCCAGGGTGATTTTCCTTTAAAGATTAGTGGTGAGGCCAAGCTCTTAATTATTCTCCTAGGTGGTAGGTAGTAGGAGAGACGTGTTAATGTTTGATAAGGAACTGAAGGTGCTTCCAGCGGCCGGGCACAGGGATCCCGGAGCACCTTTCCCGCGACCTCACCGGGGCCCATCTCCGTGGCAGAGAACTCCCATCTGCCATCTGCCATCTGCCAGCTGGGGTTCAGCTACCCCTCCCACGGTCCTTCGGGTCCGTCTGACCAAACTTGTCTCCCAAAGCTAGAGGCTTCCTGATTGGAGTCATGGAGTGAGTGGTGAGGGGACCTCAGCAGCAGAGGAGACAGTGGGTGGCGCCTGCAGGACAGACTGAGCTGGCTGGCGGGGTGCGGGGCAGGCTGGGTGAGGGGCGTCTGGCAGCAACTCGCAGGAGAGGAGGAGAGAGAAAAGGCAGTGAAGGGGTTCAGAGCAGGTCTCCCCAAGTGTGCCATGTTGGCTTGTGAATTATTTTGAGCTGACGGCAATCAAGACTCTTACCTCTCCCATAGAGAATTTAAATTGGGGACTTTGCCAATAATAAGAGTTAGTACCATGATTAACTTTTTATGACCTGTCTCCCCTCTGAAGCCCCAAGGCTCCTTACCTCATCCTTAGCTCAAATGCCATATATACGTCCTTTTTCCTTCTGCCTCTGACCTCTCCTGCTTGTGGGATTCCCACCCATACTTGTTAAATGTGGTCATTTTCTCTTGTTAATCTGTCTCATGTCTATTTGATTCTTAGACAGCGAAAAGATCTTAGAAGGGTAGAGGGACGTCTCTCCCTCCCCCACAGTAGGATGTGAAAATTTGTATTTTTAGAGCTGGCTGTTTGAAACCTACTTCAGCAGCTGGGCTGAATAGAGAAATAAAAGCCTTGCAACTCATCCGGCTGGTTTGTTCCTTCGTGGCCTTGGGCAGGTCACGCTCAGTTTTCTCGTTTACAAAACAGGGAGAGTAGTGAGCTTTAGCTGTTGTTCTAAGGATTCATGTCAGACAGTGATGTAAGCGCTTCGGTGCAATGTCTCCATGACACATGGCAGGCACTTCGTGCGTGATGGCCTGGGGCCAGCCGACCAGGGAAATTGAGGCTGGAGAATGACCAGGCTGCCCACTGAGGTCCCTGGAGCATCCCATGCCGTGGAGCGAGGAGGGGAGAGGATACAGGGCTCCTTCTGGCTAGGACTTCCCAAGACTTTGCCCAGGACATACTTGGCTTTTGCTGAGCTGGTTTCCAGGATTTTTTCTTGCCCCAGAATAGGAGGGTGGGGTGAGCAAGGTCCATCAGAAAGAAATTCTCCAGTCTTCTCTAAAGAACGGGGGAGGAGAGAAAGCCAGGGTGGGGAATAGTGGTTGGGGGGTCGGCAGTGGCTGTCAGGTCTCTCACTCCTCACTCCATTTCTGGCCCCGGGCAGGTGGACCTGCTGGAACCTGGAGCCTGGGGCCTGGGGCCACTCTCCTTCCCAGGCAGAGGGCTGGTAATCACCTGCAAGGGCAGCCCTCTCACGAACAATTACAGGAACCTGAGCTGGTGTGTGACCTGCCACCTCTTGCCTAAGAGCAGGCCCTCTATCCTCAGCCCACAGACAGACCTGACCCCTGGCCTTGGCCTCATCAACATTGTGTTTTCCTGCGTCCTGCTCCTGAAGAGGGTAGTTACAAGAGCATTCGCCCAAGCAGGTCAAAAGTCTCTATGATTATGGCAGTGGATCAGAGGTTACCATTACAAACACAGGAGCCATAGCTGGCAGGAAAGAGTAAATTCCTGAGAAAAGCTCAGCCTGAACCAAATAATCCCTGGGGAGGAGGCTCAGAGGGTTCCACCCGTCACAGCTGGCTCCCCCAGACTCTGGTTTAAGTAAGGCTTCCCCTGGAGTGGCCTCCCCTTGGGTCTCCAATCCAGGCTGACCTTGGGGGCCCCTTCTTCCTTCCGGACCTCTGAGAGGGGAAGACACAAGAGGGCTACAACAAGGAGGCTTTCACAGGAGCAGGGGGCCTCTCCTCCACTGTCTCCTCGGACACCACCAGCTCCTTCTGCCTGAGGGAGAAGGTGGAGCTCAGAAAAGGCAGTGACTGAGCCAGGGCAGAGCTAGGATGGGAAGCCGGCGAACCCGCACCAGCTCCAGAGCCCCTTCCACCTGGGGAGGAAGTGGCCGCTCTCCCTTGCAGAATCGACTGACCCATAGGGTGGTTCCCAGATGCAGAGCCCCGGGACAGCAGAGCCCTGTGCAGGGGGTGAACTGTCACGGGAAAAACACTCAGGGACTGTGCATCTCTGAAAGAGGCTGTGCCAGCAGGGTGGGTGAAGCATTTGACCAGAGCTGGGAAACTCAAACACCCAAAGTGGCTCTGAGGGTGCCCAGCTTGCTGTGGGTGCTCACTCCTGGCCTCAAATCCTCCCACCCCCTACTGAGGTCCTGACCTTCTCATGGCTCCCTCCCCACCCTGTCCCCATTCCAGGAACCCCAGTGGAGGTGGCGTTGGATGCGGGCAGCCCAGACACAAAGTTGGAGGGAAGGCGTGTGTGCTCAGAGGTCTGAGCTCAGGCTGAGGGGGAAGCTGTGCTTTTCTTAGGAATTTCCTCATCCCTGAATTCTTTCCAACATGGCTTTGGCCATCTGTGCACTGACAGGAGAGCGGAGGGAGCAAGGCAACAGGAAGGAAGGGCTCATCAGGGACTCGAAGTTCCAGGCTGCCTGGAACACTCCTACCATCTCATTTAATGCCCCCCCCACCCAGCCCTCAAATGAGGTGGGTGGTGTTAGTACCATTTTACAGATGGTAAAACTGAGGCTTAGACAGACTAAGTGACTTGGCCAGAATTCCAGCTCTGGATCAAATGCATTGTCCGCCCTGCTTCTCCAGCCTTTAAAAAAGGAAATCAATAGACTTTGATTAGGGCAGGTTTAGGTTCACAGAAAAGCTGAGTGGAAAGCAGCAGCTCCCATGTCCCCCTCTGCCCTGCCCCATCACCCCTGTTGTTACGGTCTCGCATCAGTGTGGTAGGTTTGGGGTGTGGCCTTTACTTCAGAGATGCTGGTTCTACCCTGAGGCAGAGGCAGGATTAGAACCTCAGTCTGTCTGGTCCCAAATACCAGACAGACTCGCGTTCTGTGGGGTGATAGGACCGGGGAGAGAACTTGGCTGCCTTCCTTGCTGCGGGGCTTGGAAAGTTTAGCCAAGAATGGGTCTTAATAACTCTAGAAGGAGGGGCCAGCCCGCTCTCCATCACCCCCCTGATCAGCTCCGGGAAGGCAGCCAGGCTGAACCCGGCTCTGTGGTCCCCAGAGGGGAGGCCAGGCCCGAACCCTCCTCCTCCCCTCTCACCATGGCCTCCCTTCCAGGTGTGGGTTAGAGGAAGGGGCAGGAGGATGATGAACAACAAATGGGGAGCGTGGAGGCCAGAGCCTGGGGTGGCCTCAGAGGAGCCCCCTCAAGGGTTGGTGGCTGCTTTGCCCTGTGTGAGGATTTGTGCGCTGGCCAGGATGACCACGGGATGAGTCAGAGGCCAGGGACCCCTGCAGCCTGCCTGCTCGCATGGCCTCCATCCCCACCCCCACATGTTCTCCTTAAGCGTCCTCTCCCAGACCCCAGGAACACCCCACCCAACCCCAGGGGGGCTCTGACTTCAGGGAGATTTGCAGGCTGGGTACACACTTCTCGTGAGCTGGTGGAGGCATATGTGGGCACAGATGCACTGACACACGTCCGCACAGGCCTCACATCCTTCCTCTCTCTGCTCCAGAGTCACAGTGGTGCTATGAGATTCAAGCCAAGGCCTCCGACGACTGCCTGGGTGAGTACAGCGAGTCTGGAGACAGGCCTTTCTGCATGGGGCGGAGGGCGTGCAGAATGAAATGGAGACACAAGGAGGGTGGGAAGGATGAGGGATAAGGGTGTCCCCCCATCACATCAGCTCTTCACACACACACACACACACACACACACACACACACTCGTGGTGCTCAAGGGACAGAGAATGTGAAGTGACCCGAGCCTTCCCTGGCACCACCATCACTGTCACCGAGACGGTGAGTCCCCTGTGAAATGTCACCAGCAGCATCAAATAGAGACATACATTTTGCTCTTTCTCATTACAAAATGGAGACTTGGACCCTGGCTGGTGTGGCTCAGTTTGTTGGAGTGTCATCCCATGGACCGAAAGGTCATGGGTTCTATTCCTGGTTGGGACACATGCCTAGGTTGTGGGTTCGATTCCTGGCTGGGGCACATATAAGAAAGGAACCAATTGATGTTTCTCTCTCACATTGATGTTCCTCTCTCTCTCTTCTCCCTTCTTCTCCCTCTAAAATCAGTGGAAAAAATGTACTTGGGTGAGGATTTTTTTTTTTTTAAAAAAGGAGACTTGGTCCTATTTGCAAGGGAACCTGGGGAGGATCCTTGTCACTTTCTATTTAAAACCTGACGAATTTCTCAATTTCCCCGAAGTCTGCTCTCTTCCTGCCTCTGCTGTGTGGTGACTCGACAGTGCTGCCCGCCCCCAAGCCCCGCCTGGCGGTTCGGGGAACCCGGTTCCCCCAGGGGTTACTTCCCCACTGCAGCCTCGTCATGTTCAGTGTCCAGTCAGTGTGTCCTTTCATAAGCAGCCCTTCCAGGGGACTCCACTCCATCCCGGCTGTCCCACTCACCTTCTTTGAACTTCATTACATGGGTTACAAAGCAAATTGTCACCGCATTTCATCGTGGGGTTGTCCCCTCTCTCAGAGCTCACAGCCAGCAACTAGCCACCCTGTTCCCACCCTACCATCACTGCCAGACCTGCTGTTTTTACACACATATGTGTGTGCACGCACATGTGTGCACATGTGCATATGTGTCTGAGCAGGAAGACTCCTGCAACACAGCCTGCCAGCCATCCCACGACCTTGCCGCCTGTGATCGGGGCGCGGGTCTGACCTCCATGGAGTGGAGGAGGCTGCACCCTGGCGCCAGGCCCCCTGACCGGGCCCGCCTCTCTCCCCACTCAGGGCCAGACCGGTGGGGTGGAGACTGCAAGGAGACCCGCCAGTCCCCCATCAACATCGTCACTACCAAGGCACAAGTGAACAAAGCCCTGGGACCCTTCTCCTTCTCTGGCTATGACAAGAAGCAAAAGTGGGCCGTCAAAAACAACGGGCACACAGGTGGGTCCCAGGTGGGAGGGATGGAGGAACTGGGCAGGCATGGGGTCCTGGTCCGGGGCGGGGGCCCAGAGCATTGGGAGGGCATACAGGCCCAGGTGCACCTTTGCGGAGGGGAAACTGGAAAGCCCGGTGCGGGGAGGGTAGGGGGAAGAGGAAGGGCTCAGAAAGCAGAGGACACGCCAGCAAGATTTTCAGTACTTTCATCGGATCAGTCTGGAAGTCCTAGGAGGAAGGAGCGACAGTGTGCAAAGGCGTGGGGCGTGAAACAGGCTGGGGCATTCAGGGAGCTGCACGTGGCTCTACGTGAGTGGGGGACAGAGAGGGAAGCTGGGAGGGGCCACGGCAGCCCAGGGGCAGATCACTGAAGGCTGAGGGGTTGAACATTCCCCTGAAAACACCAGGGCACCACGAAGAGGGGTTGGAGCAAGGGAGGGACCTACTGAGTTTCACTTTGGGGACAGTGGGGATGTTCACAGGGAGGCAGGCAGGGAGGCCAATAAGGGGCCAGGGCAAGGTCTGGGGCAGTACCACCCACCCGGTCCCCTCCCTCCAGGTACAGGCCCACAGCCCGTGAAGGGCAAGAGATAGGAGCGGTCTTGCCTGGGTGGAGTTGGGAAGAGTGACTGGAAGAGGCTAGGGAGGTGGGTTCGAGGACTCTGCCCCCTCCCGTGCCCTTCAGTGATCGTGTTCCTGGGGAATGAGGCCACAATCGCTGGAGGAGGCCTGGCCACCCAGTACCGGGCCAAGCA
>PVKM010035617.1:0-15100 GCA_004027735.1 Carollia perspicillata | reverse complement strand
GCATGTGGATCTGCCATATTATAAAATAGATATTTAAAAAGAGCCACTGAGGGTACATTTGAGTAGGGGGGCACCTACCCTTACCCCTTGAAAATCACTCCTCGCTGTAATGTCCACTTCTCTGCTGAAGGAAGCGTTCCACTGTGGTTACCCTTGCAGTGTCCCTTTGTGAAGCCTGTTGTGGTTCACCCTCAGGCCTGCGTGTTTCTGGAGAAGATGGGGTGGGGCCCTGGGTTTGCTCGTGGGATGCATTTTCGTTCTACGGGCCATCTGGTTTTGGGGGGGCGGTCAGGATAGGATTGCTTTGACAAAGGACAGCAAGTCCTAGCAGCTTTGCCTCTGAGTTCCCTCCATGTTCACTGCTCTAACCCCGCCATCCCCATGGCCTCCAGGGATGTCTTCACACCGTAAACCTGGTCACACTACTCCCTCTGGGAGGCCCTCCGGAGGCTTCCTGTTGATTGCCCCACGTGGCCCATGAGGCGCGATGTGCACCAGCCCCTGCTTCTCTTCCTGCAGGCCCCCTGGAATGACACTCCTCTGCTGGTCCGTTGGCTGGCTCTTTCCGTTTGTGCGGGCTCAGATGGCACCTCCACACAGAGGCCTTCCCTGACTGGTGGAACTCGAGTCCCTACCCACCGTCCCCTCCTTCCAGTTACTCTTTACAGGTGTTACCCTGTCGTGTCGCACTGTCACTGTCTGATACCTTCGTCTCCTGTGTGTCGTCTCCAGCACCAGAACTAAGCTTCATGAGGGCAGCAGCGCTTGTCTGTCTAGTTCCAGCGCTCAGAACAGTGGGCGGCATGCGGCGGGTGCTCAGCACACACTAAAACTGGAATGAATGGGCGAAGTTTGGGAGAGGCTCCGAGCAGTGGGTCTCACCCTTCGGGGGTCTGGGGGCTCCCTGGGAGAGGATGTGCGATGCCAGTATTTGGGGCCCAGGCTGGGGTGACCGGAATTCTGTAAGACCTCGTCAGCTTCTTGACTTCTCAGGTAGTGCCAGGGCACTCAGACCTAACCCTTTTGTCCCCCGCGGGCCCGAAAGGCTGAAGAACAGAAGCAGAAAGCGGCACTGCTCTGCCTTTCCTTTCAGAGCGAAAGCAGGCGGGCCGGGCTCTCTAAACCCCGACAGGACTTGCCCTTCTGCTCCAGCCTGAAGTTGATTTCCTACAGGCCTCGCTTTGAACCTGGCCCTGTGCGCAGAAGGAGGTACCTTTAAGCCAGGCTTCCCCTGACGTGTGGCGAGGAGAGTGATGCATCTGCCGGCCCGGGAGCCACCTACTTTACCCCCACCTCTTCTCCGAAGGCACGCCGTGGCAGTTGGGCTTCATCTTTGTTTTATGAGTCACCGGTGATTAGCCCGTCATAAATTGTTACTTCCTGTAGTTTCAGAACACCTTTATCTTCTATGGAGTCCTGAACGGATTTGATGCGGGATCAGTTAACACATCGTGGTGTCGGAATCTGTCACTGTGCCCATATAAGGCAAACTCCTCGGGTTACTGCTTACCTTGGCAGAACCACAGGAATGTCAAGGTAACCAGGACACCTCAGCATAGCTCTGATTCTCTCTGGGTCACATGCCTTCCCCTCCCTCTCTCATGACTCACCCTGCCGTCCGGCCCTGGGCCTGCCGAGCTGGTGGTGGTTGGAATTGGCTGAAGGCCTCCCGGACGGCGCTTGGCTCTATGTCTTCCACGGAGTGGACCAAATGAGAGCCACTCTGTGAGGCACCTCACACGGGGCCTGACAGGGTGAGACACAGAAACGGGAAAGCAGCCTTTGCCAGACCCGAGGTCAGTGAGGAGACGCCGTAGGTCCCAGCTCTGACACCTACCCACTCTGTGACCCCGGGCAGATCGCTACAACATCCAGAGCCTTGCCTGTAAAATGTAGATCGTTCAGAACGAATCCTGGAACACAGAAAAAGTGCTCAGTAAATGAGAGCCATTTGTACAGTTTTATTAGGGTAAGACCTACACCCCACCTGTCTAAGGCTCAGCCCTTTAGTAGCTTTAATGGCACATACTGAGCTAGTAGGCCGAGTTTCTTCTTGGAAAACAAACCGCACCTTCATGCTGGCACCCCATTGTACCCCGTGCCCCCACCCCCCAAACACACAGAGCCAGACACTCCTTTGTTGTTACAGAGCTAGGAGTCAGACCTGTCCCCGAAAGTGGCGGGGGCCCCGTTCTCCTCTGACATCACACTGTTCCTGGAGACAGCCGCCCCTTATGACTGCTGTATGGTGTGGCCAGGCCTTAGTAGCAGCCCCAGGAAGACCTGTAGGTGGGGCACGCCAGGGTGAGAGTCTCGCCTTGTCGCTCTGCCAGGGCAAACGGTTTCACCGTTTTTAATGGAGCAATTATGAGTCAGAGGTTTCAGTCTCTCTCTACTGGTTCCTCCCAATCCTGTAATTACCCTTTGTCTATAGAACCTTATTTTTGGTTTTTCCTTTTTAAAAATCCTCCCAAAGTACTGTTACACTGTCCATCTCATGTGACCAAGGGGTGTAAGACAGAGTAAATATGACAAAGGGAAAAAAAGAGACCCCAAATCCAGAATGATTTCTTAAACCGCAAAGACCGTGCCCCTAACCCCATCCCAGTTCCGTGCCAGGAAGTAGAGCCAGTGCCTGCCTCACGAGGCTGAGGGTAAGAGTGCATAACCCTGAACACCACCAGGTACTTCTCAGCCAACTCCAGATTCGAAGCCAGGAATGTCTGGTTTGAGGCACCTCCCAGATGGATGGGTCCATCCACTCCTCATCCAGTGCTCCCTGGGCCCCTGCTTGCTGCCAGCCCCGAAGCGGAGCTGCACTGAGTCTCGGCAAAGGGCAGGCAGGCTGACAAGCGCCCAGCATCTCTATGTGGCCCCTGCCAGTGCCGGTCCACTCAAAGATGAGAGGACTCGATCGGGCAGATAAATGCCCTATATTTCCTCGGCCTCCAAACTCACCCTACTTCTCAAAGGGATCGTCTTACACCCAGGCTCTGAGCGTATATGTGAAACAAGGGCATGTCTGTGAGCGCTGCCCCAGGCTCCAGTTTCCCCCAGTGTGTCTAGAGCACAGATTTCCAGACCATCGCGCTCCATCCTAGCATGGCGCCCACCTCCAGACACCCCTCCTTGCCTCCACTGGAGCAGGAGAAGGCTTCTGACCTGACAGGGGGACCGTTGAGTCAGAGTGTCCCAAAACAGGAACCAGATCAGCAAGGAGGAGTTTCAGTTTGTCAAAGGCGAAACCTGTACCCCTGTCAGAACTCACTCCCGAGCCTGGCATCATTGTCCTTCCGTCAACACGGCCCGATTTATGGATCTTGAAAATTCCAGCAGAAAGCAAGCTGTCTTCTAGTAGGAGTATTTTGTCTGCCTCCAGATGCCCCTGGCCTGCAGTATTCTTTGCACCTCTCAGTTTTGTTGGGGACTTGCCAAGCTGGCCCCGGTAGCTCGGGGCAGAAGCAGTACTTGCCTGAAGTGTCCCATCGGTGCTGCTTCTGACTTTTTCCTCCTCAAATGACAAATGCCTGTTATTGGACGAGTAAGTCCATGGGCCGGTTTGTCCAGATTAAAATGTTAATTCTCTAGACTGGACCCTTTTAGGCACCTGTTCAGATTCCGAGCCACACACTCTCAAGGCCAGAATTGGCTCACTTGGGTATCTATCTTTTTGAAGGATCAGGGTTTAAACCAGACGATCTTTAATTTCCCTTTCCACCCTGAAACCCGAGCTCAGTTGTAAGCTGTTGAAAGTAAATGGGGTTTTTGTGGCTCAGGCTGCCTGTTCTCCAGGCGAAGGGCCCCTGTGCCCGATCCTTTCACAGCAAAATGCCAGGCGGGGCCAGGGGAGGCGGAGTGCAGATCCCCGGCCTCTGCTGCTGCCCTAATTTAAAAACTGCCTTTCGGGAGTGGAAGCTTTCTCTTTTCAAGGTAGTTATTTCAAGGTAGGCCTCACCCATCTCCTCTTCCTGCTGAAAAGCTCTCCTTTGAGAGCCTAGCACTGCCTTCTATTTCTACCCTGTGGGCCCCACCTGCCTTTAGCTCAGACGCATATCTCTCTGTGGACTCCGTGCAGGTGGTGGGCGCAGGCTCTTCCTCCTCGGGGAGGATCCAGTTCTGTGGCATGTCATCTCAGTGGCTTTGGGTTGGGTGGTTGGCTGAGACAAGCTCAGACCAGGGCACCTCCCTACCCTGGGCTCCCTATCCCTTGCTTCTTTGGGGATTCTTTTAGCCCTAAGGGTCCAGGTCAGTCTAACAAGGGCTCCCCAGTTCTACCTGAGCCTAGATCCCTCATTTGTAGAATGCGGGGTGGGGGGGTCAGATTAGAGTGGTGGTTCTCAACTCGGGCCACGTGTTCAACTTACTTGGTAAGTTTTGTAAAATACCATTATTCAGGACCCACTTTAAGGAAATCTGATTCGCTTGACCTCAGGTGAAGTTCAGGCATTTTTAAGAAGTCCCGAGGTTTCATGCATTTATTGTCAATTGATTTTCAATATGAATGAAAAGCATAGTTAATGGGGAAAGAGTGTTCTTTTCATTGAGCAGTGGTGAGAGAATCAGATATCCATCCACATGTAGAGAATGGAGTTGGACCCCTAATTCACATCACACACAAAAAGCTCCACCTGAATCAAAGACCTAAATGTAAGAGCCGAAACCATAACATTTAGAAGAAAACTTAGGCTTAAGTCTTCACTACCTTGGATTAGGTGATGGCTTATTAGATAGGACACCAAAAGCATAAGCAACCGAAGAAAAACAATTACATTAAACACATTTTTAAATTTTTTTAAAAGATTTTATTTATTTATTTTTAGAGGGGAAGGGAAGGGTTAGGGAGAGAAATATCAATGTATGGTTGCCTCTCGTGGGTCCCCTGCTGTGAACTAGCCTGCAACCCAGGCATGTGCCCTGACTGGGAATCGAACTGCGGTTGTTTGGTTCGCAGGCCCGTGCTCAATCCACTGAGCTACGCCAGCCAGGGCACATTAAAAACATTTTGCTTAAGCCCTGGCTGCTGTGGCTCAGTGGATTGAGTGCCAGCCTGCAAACCAAAAGATTGCTGGTTCGATTTCCTGGTCAGGGCACATGCCTCGGTTGCAGGCCAAGTCCCCAGTAGGGTGTGTGTGAGATGCGACCAAATGATGTTTCTCTCCCCCTTCCCTAAAAAAAATAAAATAGCCCTGGCTGGTGTAGCTCAGTGGATTGAGCGTGGGCCTGCGAACCAAAGAACCGTGGTTTGATTCCCAGTCAGGGCACATGCCTGGGTTGCAGGCCAGTTCCCAGCTGGGGACACACAAGAGGCAACCATACATTGATATTTCTCTCCTCCTTTCCTTCCCTTCCCCTCTAAAGAGAAATAAAAATAAAATAAAATACTAAATTTTTTTTCCAAAGGACACTTAAGAAAATAAAAAGACAGCCTTCAAAATTGGAGAGCATATTTGCAAATCATATAGCTGATAATGGTCTAGTATCCAGAATTAATAAGGAATTCCTACAATGCAATAATGAAAAGATAAATAACCCAGTAAGACAAAATGGACAAAGGACTAGAATTTTCTAAAGAAGATATACAAATAAGTGTTTGGAAAGATGCTCAACATCCTTAGTCATTAGGGAAAAACAAATCAGAACCACAGTGAGATACCACTTCATGCCTACCAGGATGACTATCATCAAAAAGTCAGATAATAAAAAGTGTTGGTGAGGATTTGGAGAAATTAGAGCACTTATACATTGCTGATGGCAGTGCGAAATGGTGCAGCCTCTTTGGCAAACGTTCCAGTACTTCAAATGATTAAAGCATAGAGTTCCTCTATGACCCGCAGTTCCACTCCTAGGCATAGACTCAAGAGAACCAGGAACACATAGGCACACAAAAACTTACTGTATGTGAATGCTTATAGCAGCGTTATTCAATATAATAGCAAAGGTAGATTAGTCCAAACGTTTAACTTATGAATGGATAAAACGTGGTCCATCCATACGAGGGAATATTATTCATACAAAAAGGAATGACGTACTGGTGCGTGCTCCGATGTGGGTGAAGCTCGGGTGTGTGCTGAATGAATGAAGCCAGTCACAAAGGCCATAGCCTACATGGTTTCATTTTTATGAAATGTCCAGGATAGGCAGATCCATAGAGACAAAGTAGGGTGTTGGTTGCCTGCGATCGAGAAGGAGGGGAAATGGGGATTGACTGCTAACAGTTCGGGGGCGATAAAGATGATCCGAAACTAGACAGTGAGATAGATGTACAGCCTCACAATTATACTGAAACTCAGTGATTTTTATGCTTTAAAAGGCATATTATGGTATGCGAATTATAACTCCATAAAAATACTGATCTTTCTTGATTGAAAGGATCTCGGGAGCAAGAACCGGGTCTGATAATAACACTCCTTTACTTGTTTGGTGGTCGGGTGGGCAGCACGGAGGACGGGAGGTTTGAGGGAAGATCACTATGCGTCAGCCACCAGGGTGCACCAGCAGCTCGTCGAATCCTGGGAGGGTCTGGCTTCCCCAGCTGCAGAGCTAATATTGAGGATGGCACCTTCCTAACCAGGAATAACAGAGTGGTGAGTACGGCATCGAATACAGTATCCACTGTTTACTCACTGTCCACTAGGCTGCCCGTACAGCGCTCTCTCTGTATTATCCGATCGACTGCTTACATGGTGTTCGGAAGGAGGAAACTAAGTGTGGTGAGGTGATACTTGTTTTCCGAGGCCACACACAGTAAGCGGTGAAGTAAGATTTGAACCCACATTTGTTAGGATCCAACGGCCCTTGCTGTGGAGCACTGCGTCACATTATTCTCTTCCCAGCCCACCGCTGCTACCCACGGTCCGGGCCCAGCCCTTGAACCAGGGTGTCTGCAAAGTGCAGCGGCCCCAGTACCTCAGTGAGCGGGGCTCTGAGGGCTCCTCTTCCATTGGAGTGGCAAGTCAAGAGCAGTGTCTTCCCTGGCTTGTTTTTCGCACAGCTATAGCTCCAGCATTATTTTTGTGAGCTCCTGAAAGCAAGCAGTTTTATCCATAAGTAGGGACACTGGCCAGTACAAAATGGAATTAGACACCATGGGGTCATAAACGGTTGGACATGAGAAGCCCCAACACCCTTCCGTTCATGTTCGAAAATACCAAGCACCGCCTGTGTGCAGCTCACTGGGGTCCTGCAGTGGGAAGGGCCGCGCTCCCATGGAGCTCACGTTCGACTGGGGAGGGGGACTGGTTGTGGACAGAGCGCGTCATGTCTGACAGTAGTAAATACAGAGCAGAGCGGTTGCACGGTGGAGATAGTAAGGTCAGGGAAAACCACCTGGGATGGTGTCGTCTGAGGGAAGTCCTTGGCGAGAAAGAACCAGCCCCGCAGAGGGCTGGGAGAAAGTCTTAGACCAGCGTTCCTCGTGAGGAATCAGCCCACCACGGCAAGGGCACGCACACTTTCCGGTGCCTGGCTGAGGTGCGAACACTGGCTGTTGGGCGGGGGCAGGAGGGGAGAGGGCTGCTTTTGGATGGACACGCAGGACCTTTGGAATGCTCACTGCTCCGCTCGGTATTTATACCTCTCCTCCAACCGGGAAGTCAGATTTTTCACGTAGGCTGAGAAAACTCCGAATAAGGCAAAGTGAGGCCAACACGAAAGCAGCGTTTTTTATATTCCCTGTAATTGCTTTCAAATTATCCTAAGTCGTCATGGGACAGGCACACACAGCACGCCTGCGCCGCCCCTGGCTAGACGTGCAGTTGAGTCCTGGGCAGGCAGCGCATTGCGTCCCCACGCGCAATCCCATACTGGAGGGGCTGGCTGAGTCGGCCAAGTTTGCTTGAGGCACCCACCTACACTGTGGCCCTGTCATCATGACCAGTTCATTTTCTACCTCAGCGTGGTGCCTGGTGTTTTTCTCCTTCAGATCTGGTAAAGCATAGGTCTTCAAAACAAGGGCTCACCTGTATCATCTGAAGACCATTCCAGAGGCTTCACAGACATTCTGGACAGATCCATGCACATTATGACCAGGGCAGTCACTTTTTTGCCTAGGCCTCTGGTAACCCAGATTCCAGAAAGCTTTGCCTTCGCATCCTGAAAGCACTTTTGCAGCTGGGGATGAATCCCAGGACCAGGGGAGCAGTCTCTGCTTTCAGGAACTGAAAAACTGTTCCACGGGGGCCAGGCCTTGCCTGAGGCCTGGCGGTGGCCTGGTGGTAGCCTGGCAGATGGGCGACAAGAAGGAATAAATGCCAGGAGTAAATAGCTCTCCCCGTCCTGTGTCCAAGCCTTGGACACCCTTCTTGAGGACCCGTGCGAGCAGGTACTATGGGCAGCATCAGAGGCCACAGCAGGCAAGATGGGAGTTCAGGAGGTGGGATGGCGCCCTCCCCCTCAAAACAGCCGATTCCCCAGCAGAGCGGCCAACCCCGCATGGCATCACACAGAGGATGTTTGGAGACTAGCACTCCAGGGGCCCTGTCTTGCCTTGGTGTGCCATGAGGGAGTGTGCTGTTTCCAGGTCCGGTCAGCCTCTGAGCGAGTCTCTGCCAGGTGGGCAGGACTAGTGCGGGCTCTGACACTGGTCCCGGAGGTCTCCTTTGCTAGTAATGGGAGCCAGTGAGCTCACCTAAGCCTGGGCACTTGGGGTGGGCGGGGCATGTTTCTAGGCCCAAACTGACTTTGCTTGCAAGAGACTCCCTTTATTCTGGGCTTAGTGGAATTCCAGCTCCCACCAGACCTTTCCCTCCACACCACCCCCTTCAGTACCCGGAACGTGTTGCGTAGCAGGAAGTCGTTGGGAAGAAAGGCTTTGCAGCTGGGTCATCTGCGTCCCACCAGGATCCTCCTTGCACGTCCCACCCGTGGGCCCACTGGAACACCACTGGGTTGCCGGTGTCTTTCAAACATTTATTGAAAGTTTATTTCTCACTCAGTGACTGCTCCAGCACAGAAGGAGTTTACCTCTTTCGGTTGGAGAGGGAGTCATCGATGAATGGCTCATTAAAGCCCACTGCTGCCACATTCCTGGCTGCTTATGTCACCTCCCGAACAATATCCATCATTCATTTCCCCAGCCACCCCACATCCTGGCCGCGGGGAGGGGTCCCGGTGACACAGGAAGGACTTTATGGCCAGCCATGCCAGCCCTCCTCTCCCTCCCCCTGCAGACAGAGTGACGAAGCAGAAACAGCTCTGGGGCCCCTCTGAGGCTCCCTTTCCTGGGTGCAGCACGGGGCCCCAGTGCAGGGAGAGGAGACAGCAGATCCCAAACAAAGCAGCAGGCTCTTCTTTCTTGTACCCTTTCTTCTCCCCCACTCATACCCTGTGCCGTCTTAGCAATTGGAGAAGAATCTAACGGGCTGCCAGTGTGCAGAGGCACGTTTGGGAGGCTCTTTGTGGTTTTATTCACGTGGGTTCTCAAAGACGAGTCCGCATCCTTCCTTCCTCCCTAGATAGGTCAAGGGCTGGGTACCAAGGTCCCTTCCCAGGATGACAGGAACAGACTGGGAGCAGCAGGGCCACCGCTGGCATTGAGTCGGCCTCACGCACGGGCCCAGGCCACCCTTAAAGAAGCAGGCCAGCTTTTGGAGGCACAGCCCTGCCGTCCCCCCTGCCTGCCTGCCTGCCTGGCTGGCTCTGTGAGCTGGCTTCCAGCTCGGGGACTGAGGCGGGGCTGGAGCCCTTGCTGACTCGATTCTGCCGGCTCTGCTTTGCCCAGCTGGTACCTGGCCTTCCACTGGAAGCACTGTGGAATGAGTGACTGCTCCACGTTCGTGCCGGTCAGCTGTGTGGCCCTAGACAAGTCACTTCACGTCTCTCTGCCTCAGTTTCCTCATCTTAAAGTGGAGATGCTATCTCACGTGATTGTGGGGTTGGAGGTTTTAAAGGGTTGCTGTGTGTAAACGGGAAGAACCGGCCATTAGCAATTACTGCAGAGTTACCTGTAGCATGCCCTCCCCCACGTCAGAATGTCAATTCCGAGTCTGTTTTGCTTCCTCCCATGGCAATTACCTAGCAGGGGTTCCCAGTCAGGATTTGTCAGCCAGGTGAACGCATTGAGTGCCTCTTACGTGAGGCACTGGGGACATGGCCGCTGTTCAGTCAGAACAGCTCCTGGAAAGGGACCCTTGACCCAAAAAAAAACCCCAGATGAGCCCAGTGCTTTTCCTTTCCCTCCTCCCGACAGATGCTGTTACCTCGGGGCCTCCCAAATGAAATTGGCACCTTGGGCTGACACGCCCAGCGCGGCTGCCCTGCCTTCCTCCGGCCCTCTTTCCTGGTCATCCCGCGCTGGCCCTCGGACCCTTGTAAGCAGCGGCAGCGTGACCTTTTAAAGGCCCCGTGAGGTTGGCCGTGCCTGTCTCCTGGCACATCGTGTTTCCCTCGCCCCTCAGTCTCTCCATCCTGCTGCTTGCCCATGTCGTTCCCATCGTGTGGAAAGCCTCCCTCGTTTTTATATTACCTCCTTCCCAGTCCGATCAGGGTTGGAGAATCAGCTCCGTAAGGGAACCTCCTGTGTCTGCCCTGTCTCTAGTTGTCCCCCAGCACACGGAACCCTCTCTTTAGCTCTGTCTCTTTCTGGGGGGTGGGAGGAAGGAGGGCGGGTGCAGCATAACACTTCAGAGCATGGCCTCTGGAGTTCAGTACCTGGCTTTACACCCAGCTCCAGAACTTTCCCGGTGTGTGACTACTTGCGGACAAGTCAGATCACACCTCTCAGACCCTCGGTTTCCTCATTTGTAAAATGGGACAGTAATAGCACTGATCTCAGAAGAGTTCTGAGGACGAGAGAAGGTGGCGTGTGGCACAGTGCTCGGCACGTAGCTCTGTGGAAGCATTTGCTACAGTTGTCATGATGGACACTCGCTCTCATGAGACTGGGGGCTTCGTGGAGCAGTCTGTGTCCGCTTTGGCTTACTGTGTCCTTGGCACGGGGCCTGGCCCTGGGTTGACACTCAGCAAATGGTTGTCAGGGGAATGGACGCGTACCAACCCCATGGTGGCCTAGGGGCATTTGGGGCAGGTGGGACCCTCTGGCAGTCAGACTGAGAATTTTGTGTAGCAGAGGGGGGTGCAGCAGGCACACAGGCCCCCATCTGTAGGAGCCCCCCCTCCCCACTGTCTGCCCTAGACATTTTAGTCTAAGCCAGGTAGGGAGAGGAGTGTATAGGCAAAATGTTATTTTTATAACCAGCTAGAAAAAGCTATGAATTTTTAATGTCCCATTCGAATTTCAGCTCCTACTCATGAGTCACACTGCATGGAGAAGTAGCCATCTGCGGTGCCCTGAGGATAGTCTCCTGGGGCCTCGATCTCCTTGCCCAGAGCTCAGGGCCCGGCAAGGCGTGGAGGGAGGGCGGGGGCTCTGTCGGTGGGATTCCCGTCTCGTGTCTGTCAAGGTTCAGGAGGCGGTTCTTCCTCCTCAGCACCTAGGCCAGGGGAGTGGGTCTGCTCCCCTAGCACTTGCCCAGCGCGTTCTGCTCGGAACTCAGCCTGCTTCTAGCCAGGGAGGCAGAGTGTGTGGCAGAGTTACCACTTAATTTAAAAATAGAGCCTTCTTAACATATGTAACACTGCCAGGCACAGTCATAAGTGGCTCGCTTGCATGATTTTGTCTAATCTTTCATTTAAGCAAAGAGGTTATTGTCTTTATTTCATCAACAAGGGTCTTATTGCTCGTCCAAGGTTGTCCATTGGCAGGTTGCCTCAAGAGCAGAGGCAAGATTTGAACCCAGGTCTGTGTGTGAGCCTCAAGCCAGAGCTCTTGTTCACTGCTCCGTGAAGATGAGCAAGGGTGCAGAGATGTGGTGTGCGCGGAGGGTGACCTTGTGAGGACAGATGGTGGGATCCCAACAAGGCGAGGTGTGTTCAGAGCCTGCACGGGTTGGAATACAGACCGTCTCGAGAAGGTCTCCTGCAGTCTCGTTTTCATTCCAAACCATGGGGGTGGGGTAAGGGCCTTTGTAGAGAGGGAAGCAACAATGCGTGTGTGTGTGTGGGGGGGGGTGCAAGTGCACACGCACACAGTTCATCTAGTGTTCTATGCTGGCACCTTGTCAGGGGCTTTAAAGCATCCCCTCCCCCGTTCAACTCTTACAGAAACTACAGGAGGTGGATTCTGATAAGCTGAGCCTATAGTGAAGGGAACTCGGGTGTAACAGGTCAAGTCACCTGATTGGAAACACAGAACAAGTAAGCTGAGGTGCTTGCATTCAGACCCAGGCCTGGGCCTCTGCAGAGCATGCAGGTGCAGGGTGGGCAGGCTGAGGCGGCGGCGGTGGCGGTGTCGTTGTTCAGACACGGGTCCAGCCCTGCTTGCAGACGGGCTTGCTGGATCTCAGGCCCAGCAGCAGCTCACCACCTTGGGGGCCTGCCCTCTGGGAACTGCCCTCTTGCATCCTCAGCTGTGGGATGTGATTGGCCACTTGGTCGCCCAACGGTGTCTTTCGGGCACAAGCAAAAGCAGAGGGTCAGCATCCCCTGCCACTTCCTGCTTTCCAGGGCAGCTGAGTTCCACACCTACTTGCTGCCCACCGCTGAGGCCAGCGGTGCTTTGGGCATTGTGAAGACGCGAGGTATCAGAGTCGATTCCTACCCACATGCATGGAACCTCCAGTGAGACCCAGAGCGGCTGGAGGAGGCTGTCAGAGAGATGCTGAGGGTGACGCTGAGTGCTGAGTGCTGGTGGGGGCTGGCAGGGCACCGAGAAGGCACTCCGTGGAGGAGGCAGGCAGGATTTCAGAAGGAGATTTGGGAGACACGGGGACATCTCGAGAACTGCTGTTGATTGAGCACTTGTCATGTGTTCTGCGGGCATTGTTACCTTGTGTCCTCACACTGGTCCCCAGGGCCAGCCTCATCACCACATTACAAATGAGGAAGTGGGCATTAGGAAGGTTGGGTAACTTGCCCACGTGAGTGGTGTAACCAGCATTCTAGCCCTGGTTTGTCTGAATTCAGAGGTGTACGGCAGGAGTGTGGGAAACGAGGTGGGAAAGGCAAATCCGTACGTTCCTTAACGAGATCCTGCTTGGTGGCCAGAGAGCACAAGGTAGCTCCTGGCCGTGGAAGGGAGTTGACTGCATAATGGTTCAGGGACCAGAGAGGTCAGTGCTGTGATGCGACCTGCACAGAGGAGACTTCTAGGTCAGGTCGGGTCAGGGCAAGCAAGCTGGTGCAGGCCTCCCGGAGGAGCTGCCCTTTGAGCCAGTTTGACAGAGCGGTAGGGGCTGGCTGAGGCAAGGCAGAAGCAAGGCAGTGGGAGCTGCCTCACGCAGGAAGGGGGTCTCTGTCTCCTAGGCTGAGGAGCTCTTCTTGTTGTCAAGAGGCAGATGGAGGGGCCCGGGCTGCTGACCGTCCATCTCACCACGTCCCGTGCGCCCCCGCCACCCTCTGCTTGGTTTTAGAAGGAACCCTCTTGGGGTCCCCGCTGGAGTGCAGCGTGTTAATGAGGCAGCTTCTCTGTCGGGGAAGGGCCCTGCATGGAGTCTCTGAGTGAGCAGGGCTGGTGGCACTTGTCAAAACTCACGGTGCTCGGCCAGAGGCTCCTTGGAAGCTCCTCGCCCCAACATGGCTTCTGCCTCTGCCTGGGCACGGAGTGTGGTCTTCCACGTTCTTGGCTGTCTGCCCTTGTGTACAGTGACCCCTGCAGAGTGAGGGGGGCAGGGGCTCCCGTGGGAAACAGACATGGGGCTTTTTCCAGAGCCCACTGTGGGCGGCTGAGTGGGCCAGTTCACCCAGAAGGATTCCGGGCACGTCCACCTGAACTGATGTGATGTGCTCCCCTGGCGCTGGTATCTGATAGCGTGTCCCAGCCAGCAGGGGGCTGAGTGGCTGGTCACCACTAGAAGGCCAAGTGCCCTGTACTTGGGTGTTCCGTGTTCAGGTTTGGGATTTGGGTTTCTTGTCTGTGGACCTCTCTACCTGAAAACGCCCTTTCACCTTCCCGCATCCTCATGCTCGGTGGTCCTCAGACACAGTTGCCTGACTCTGTGGGGGCAGGTGGCTGCTTCCCACTTGTCTTGCAGCCCCCTTGAGCTGCACTGCCCGCAAGGTTTGGAAGGGCAGGGCAAGGCATGTTCCTCGGGGAACAGAGGGCATGTGGCTGACGTGGAGACGAACTGTGGGGATGTGCACAGGGCCAGAGGGTCTGTGCTCCTGGCCTTCAGGGGAGGTCCTTGCCGTTGGGCCACCCAAAGCTTCCAGGTAGACTACTTGAAGAAACCTTAAATTTACAGGAGGCTTTTCCTGTGCAACTGCTCTCCTGTCCCAGGACACGTCTGTGCCACCGATGGGGAAATTGCTGCCTGACCTTCTGCCTGAGGGGCGGCTGCATGGGGGCCGTGCTGGCTGGGACTGTGGTCTGGTCAGCCCTCTGGGTAATTGAGGGCTGGCTGTGTCTCTCCAAAAGAATGTAAGCTCCGCGGAAGCAGGCCCCCTGCCTCTTGTTTTCACGCTGGGGCCTGGCGCTCAGTCACGTAGGTTTGCATGATTGCGTGAGCAGACCGTAGGCGGTGGTGCCTCTCTTTGCTCTGCGTCCCAGGCTCCATCATCAGGGTGCCGCGGAGAGGGCACTTGCTCCAGGGTGTCAGACTGTGGTTCCTGTCTGCGCTCTGCCACTTTTCACCTAGGTGCCTGTGCAGTGGGTCTGTTAACTACCCTGAGCCTCAGTTTCCTCAGATCGACCTGCCTGGGTCGTTGTAAAGATTAGACACACTGCACAGAAAGGGCGGAGCCCAGAGCTGGGCCCCGTGGTGGCTGTGTTGTCCTGGGGCTGGGGCTAGGGCCCAGCCCTTTTGCGAGAAGCCGCAACAGCCACACTGACCCTCCCGACCACACTCTGCTCTCCTCCCTCAGACCTTCACAGCCTGGTGCAACTCCCACCTGCGGAAGGCCGGCACGCAGATTGAGAACATCGACGAGGACTTCCGAGATGGGCTCAAGCTCATGCTCCTCCTGGAGGTCATCTCAGGTGAGGCTCCTCTCCCACAATGTGCCACCCACACCTGGAACAGGCGCCCCGTGACAGCAGGCGCCCGGGACACGGCTCACCCCACCTGTCGCGTTGCTGCTGGGAAGAGTGAGGCCTCCACAGCTGCAG
>PVKM010035616.1:0-15097 GCA_004027735.1 Carollia perspicillata | reverse complement strand
CAAAAGGGAAGTGCTAAGTTTTAGAGAAGTATGAATAAAATTATGGATGCTGCTTATAGAATGGACTATTTTGAATTAAGTATTGTTAGTTTTTATGTTGTTTTGTTTTTTTCCAGAGTACTCAAAGAATATTAACCAGGTAATGTTGTGGCACATGAACCTGAGAGAGAGCTAGAGAAAAAAAACAAAAAACTGTTATGCAGTTCTTGCAATAGTTCAAATGTGGCAGAGACTAGGGTTATCCCAGTATTCATTTTTCTTTTTTCTCCTTTAATGTTAGGACATATTATCCAAACATATCTAGAAAGAAGACTTTATTCCCCAGGTGGTCTTGCAGTTGGATGTGACCATGTGATTAAGGTCATGTTATCAGGATGGGAGCAGAGATTTGCATCCACCTAATGAGAAGTGGTCTTAGAGAGAATGCACCCTTCTGCATCAATGCTGCTTTGTGGTATGGAAGGCACATATCATAACTAGGACTAGCAAAGTGATTCAGGACCACGAAGAGGCACATGCATGGAAAGCAAGGCAGAGAAACAAGAATGGATGCTCACGTATCTCTGACACCATAGAGCATCTCCCCAGCCCTAGGCTACATATCTTGTTTAAGCCAGTCATTTTGGGTTTCCTGACACATTGAGCCAAACACAAAATCAACTGATAAACCAAGTGTACCAGACATTTTAACCAGAGTTCTTAACTGCAAACAATGGAAATATGTGGGAAGATCTGGATATACTGAGTCTTCTTTTTTCCATACATGCTACCACCTTTGGTTACAATGACCTAACAATTATATAATACACACTACAATAACACTGAAACCATCCTAGCTAAACTCTTATTTGTCCTTTTCAAGTACAACCTGACCAACTTGATTAAAGTTAAAAGGATTAGAGACACCCTGAACTTGATTTAGAGATTTAGAAAACACTCTACACTTAAAATAATGTTTAGAATATCTAATGCTTCACAGACTGATCTCAAGCTTATCATTAATTTCCATTACCTTCCCAATGGAAAGAAAATGCTTAGAAATATTTTTAACCTGTAATCTGGAAATGCACCCAATTTTTATCCTTTTTTCTATATATTCCAACAAACCATTATGCACTTTAAGTAAATAATGCTGCGAAGTGAGGTACAGCTCTAATACGGGGCTGTTTATTTGCAGTTTATCACCATTCTCACCACACAAGCACAAATTTAACTTCTTTTTTTTGAGTTGGGAGGTTGTGGTTCCCCCGGAATGTGTTTTGGGCAAGTGATGTCTGGTAGAAGATTGATTTCAACTAAATCTGCATCCTAGAAATAGTCACAGAAAATGTTAGACACCTAGGAAAAGAAGTCATCAAATAGGAGTTCAAAGGGATGGTGGCCAGAAGGAAGGGGGGTGGGTGGATGGGTGAAAAGGGGAAGGGGAATACAGCCAATGTTATTGTGATAAGTTTGGGGTGATCACGTTGTAAGGTATAAAAATGTCAAATCAGTCTACTGTACACCGGAAACTAATATAACCGATATAAGATTGTTTGCCAACTGTATTTAAATTTAAAAAATGGAATGTGAAAGATGGACAACAGGTCGCTCTCCTCTTCCCCTGCCAGATGTGAAGTCTGTGAATATGTTTGAAGTCAAAGACACAAGAAAGTGAGAAATTACGTATATCAGGGAAAAGGAAGATTAAGAGCCATGATAAATCTTTTGTGAATGATGTAAAGGGAGAATTTTTGGATAGATTACCTTGGCTATTGTCAGTATCAAGTAATCAAAGGCAACAAAGAACAGCAGAGTGCCTAACACAGAGAAGTCACTCTATAAAGGATAACTTACATTATTATTCTTCATTTCTCATTCTGTTTCTTTAATACAGAAATCCTCATATCTCACATGATCTGTTATCATTCTGTAGTCTGTAACTATTGGCCACTGTGTGTGTGGTAACCAGGGCTAATTCTCCATCACTGACACAAATTGACCCATATCTTTTATTAAGATATTTTTAAACCTGAAATACTCAACAGTACCTCCTGCTGCAGGATAAGGAAGGGGACTCAACAGGTGAGATGGCCTCAGCATGTACCCACTGCGGTCACTCTGTAAGAATCTTGATTTCACCCAGAGGATTCATTCTCCTCACCCCTGATCCCACCATACACCCCCCAAAAAAAACAGTTTTGTAATGATTTTCCAAAATTCCAGGAATCCTGGCAAAAGATAAAGACATAAACAATCTAGGTTATTAGATCCTAAAAAATTAGCTTAAAAAAAACACAGTGAAACAACAAAAATCTCAGTTAAAAGAATTTTAGGTTGGGGTACACGCCTGGGTTGCCAGTTCAATCCCAGGTCTGGGCATGTGCAGGGCGGGGAAGCAACTGATTGATGCTTCTTTCTGGGGTTGGTGTTTCTCTCCCTTCCTATCTTTCTAAAAAGCAATGAAAAAGAAATCCTTGGGCAAAAATTAAAAAAAAGAATGTTCAGAATGTATAACAGTTAATTTACTTTGTCAGTCATCAGATGCCTGACTCTATTCATCTGTGAGAACATTTTCCCCACATTGCACGGAATTTTTAAACTTATACTTTTCACTATGTCATCTCGAAGTCCTAAAAAAAGTCAGTGATTAAGATTTTAGACAGAACTAACCTATAATCAAAATTAGAACTAGTAATCATTTCAGCACTAATAAACACCCACCCAGCTGAATATTTTGACAGCAACTTCCTGATGAATGACTGCATGTTCAATGCTGATTTCATTTTTTTATTTAAAAACACAAGCTTTTATCATTTATGATGCTTCTAGTCAGCTAGTTCCAAATGGGGACATTTTCATTATTTCTTTTATGCTCCCAACATTCAAATAGTTGCCAAACTTGATTATTCCACATGCGCAGTATCTTGCCACTTACTTTACTTTTTCTCATCACTTCTAACGTGATCCTATTTGAGACTCTGATGTCTTTGCTAATATTGTTCAATGAACTTCTATACAACACTTGAATTCAATTATAAAGTCAACTCTTCTTGAGTGTAGACTTTTATAACACAGTTTGTAATGTTACTAACAAGAACCTAATTTTTTACAACATTGTTTATTTCATATACCCCATTCCTCTCATTTTCATACCTCAAAAGTGTCCATGAACAATGACTCAAAATGATAGAGGTTCCAAGTATGGAAAAATTTTCTGAATCATCTTCTCAGCTCTTTAGAATGACCTATTAAGTTTGCTTTCTTACTGACATAGCATAATGATAAAATATTACAAAAAAAGAGTTGCTGATGAAGCTATTATTTGAAGGACTTATTGGAGAACATTTTATTACAACCATTATCATATACATCTTTTGTACTATGTTCTATCTATCCTATTTATGATAAAGAATGAGCAACTCACAAAAAGTCTGCAAAACTGTTATGTTCTATAGGAGTTAAATGTTATGTAATAAGACAATATTGCTGCCCTAAGAAATGCTTTTATCATCCTGGGTAGCTCTAAGTTTGTCTTTCTATATAAATAGGTGTTTTATTTATCTAAATGTGTGTGTGTGTGCGCGCGCACGTGCACAGTTGTTAACTGACTTTTAAAGTTTGTATTCAGTATTCAAATATATAAAATTTGATAAATATTTCTGTAAAACCAGAGGTAGTTAGTAATTATAATAGTTCTATTTATCAATACATCACACCTTAAATGCCTATGCATCCCTGGTGGTGTGGCTCAGTTGATTGAGCACTGGCCTGTGAACCAAAGGGTCATCCTTCAATTCCCAGTCAGGGCACATGCCTGGGTTGTGGGCTAGGTCCCCGGTGGGGTCTGTGAAAGAGGCAACCACACACCAATGTTTCTCTTCCTCTTTTTCTCCCTCCCTTCACCTCTCTCTGAAAATAAATAAATAAAATCTTTTTAAAAATCAATGCACACCTAATATACCTGAAATAAGTAAAAAAGAAGTTAATAAGTTAAATGACAACAAAAACACCACATGTCTGATGTCTGCTCTGTTTCTTCAAATTGCGTTCTTTGCCTTTCGGTAAGCCTTGTAATTTTTATTGCTAGCAGAGCATGATGTACTAGGTGAAAGGAGCTGCCGTACATGGGCTTTTAGTAACGTGGTAGTGAGGTGTGGGTAGGAGAACCGTTGGATAGCCCTATAGTTAGGTCTCAGTCTTTTATGAGCCTCTGTCTCTGGACTCTGAAATTCACAAGCGTTTCTCTCTTTTATTTCTTTAGTCCCCTTAGTTGGAAAAGGTTGGCTGGGGCTGGCTGGAGTTGGGTATTTTCCTTTCCCAAATTAATTAAGCTGTGATCATACCCCCAGAAATTTAGGCTCTGCTTTTGAAATCACAAAATTTGGCATTTGTGCTGCCTTCACTAAAAGAACCAATAAGCAGAGACAAAGATTGCATATTTGTGAGCGCTTTATTCAGATGCCAGTGATCTGAGAAGACAGCAGGTTATGTATCCTCAAAAACATTTTAACTCTTATCTCAAACTGACCTTTCTATAAGAAGAAGTAGCTAAGGTGTTTGGAAAAAAGGTTAATTGGATAAGAGCTGCAGTCCAGCAGCACCTCCCACTTCTCGATCTGTTGATCAACAATTCTTTATCTGCCAAGGATGCTCCCTCCCAGGAACACAAAGGCTCAGATGTGTCTGGATCACTTGCGGACCCCCTGGGGCACAAAGGTTGAATTGCTTGTCAGCCTCCTGAAGTCATGCATTCCAGTTCCTGGAATAACAGCTTTCCCCATGCATTCATCACCTAAGCCTATGAACTATAACCGAACCCAAAATCTCTAACTCTTGAGTTCCCTGATCACTTACAGTTTCTGTTAAGGACAGTCCTTGTTAAGAGGAAAGGTCTCTAGTGCATTTCAAAATGAATCCTTTTCCCCTTCCTCTGCCAGAAGCCAGAGGGGATCTTTCTCCAATACTTACCATAGGTATGTAGTCAGTCTCACAATATTTAATATTGTGTAGTCAGTCTCACAATAAAACTCCAGGTCCCTCTGGAGTTTTTAACGTTCAGATTTGTCCACACTGAGCTATTAGCAATCACTCAGGTGCAGTTCATGTTTTCTTTCCTGGACAAGGGTCAGAAGGCCCTTCCCTGAGGTTTCACTTAGTATGTTTTGCTCTGGTAAGCCACAACTTGCTGTGCACCTGTCTTTCTCATCTTGGGGGCCACTATTTACCCTGTGTCCTCCCCTCCCTTACAGATTCAAGAAGAGTTGTTGATTTTTCAGTCTGTTCAGATTTTTACTTGTTAGAATAGAGTGGTGACTTCCAAGCTTTGTACGAGCAGAACTGAAACAGGTTCGTCAGCCAGGACAAGTGGAACAGGGAAACTGAGACAGAGAGTTAAACAACCAAGCAGTTTACAGCCATCCAGTAAATCACAAAAATCTTATCTTCCCTAACCAAGAACATTTAAGAATAAATGATTAACACAGTCTCCTCTTCAAACAGAGGGTACATAGCTTAAATCACCCTACTCTGGGATAAAGATAACAGAAATCCAGTTAGTGCCGTTTGTGCCAACCACACCAAAGGGCTGATAAGGTCAGGACCAAAAAAATCTCACTTTGGCTCATCAGCATAAAGCTGGTGAATATTCTATTGAATCCTCCCCTAAGACCTCCCCTAAAATCCTCGCCATTAGAAAACAGATGAGCACCCTGAAGACAAAAACGCAGTGTAGGCTCTCTCCGGAGCACATTCATGACTGTCTTCCCCCACAGGTGTGCGTATTTACTTTTCTCTCCTAAACTCTAAGAGTCCTCGTGAGACTTGCAAACAGGGGAGCAATGGGCAGTAGCACCTTGCCCCGGGATTACCCCCTGAACCTGTCTTCAAGGGCCCTTTTCCTCTGACTTCTCAGTGATCTAACAGCTGCCCTGCCATGACTCACTTCTTTCCTATAATGTTTCTAGGGGGCCAGAGCAGAGCACACTTCATCTCTTTCCTGTTGCGTCTTCTATCCTAGACTTGTCACTGAGCTAAAAGCAGCGTCATTTTGGGTCTCAGTGAGTCCCTGCAGCCCAGGGTGGCCCACTTCTTTCCTATAACTTTTCTAGAGAGCCAAAGCGGCCCTGCCCAGGCTTTTTCCTGTTGCTTCTTCTACCTGAAGCCCTTCCTTTGTTTCACTTTCCCCAGCTTCAAAAAACATACTCTCAAAAATCACCTGGGCTCGTACTGAGAAATCTTTTCTGCGTGGAGTCAAAAACCCACATACTACAGGCTGACCTGAGGCAGACCCATTCCAGGCTGGGCCCCTTTCTGGTGACAGAACCAGTAACTGGAAATTTGATTTTATTTATTTAATACAAAGTTGACATGTGAACAAAGTTGACATTTTATCTCTCTCTCTCTTTTTAAAAGATTTTATTTATTTATTTTTAGAGAGAAGGGAAGTGAGGGAGACAGAGAGAAACATCAACTGGTTGTCTCTCGCATGCCCCCAGCTGGGGACCCGGCTCACAACCCAGCCATGTGCTCTGACTGGGAATCAAAATAGTGACCTTTATGCCCTGGCTGGTGTAGCTCGGTAGATTGAGCATGGGCCTGCGAACCAAACAACTACAGTTCGATTCCCAGTCAGGGCACATGCCTGCAGTTCCCAGCAGGGGATGCACGAGAGGCAACCATACATTGATATTTCTTTCCCTCTCTCCTTCCCTTCCCCTCTAAAGATAAACAAACAAAAAGCAGGCCAGCACTCAATCTACTGAGCCACACCAGCCAGGGCAATAGATGGTGTTTTAAGCAAAGATGGTGAGATAACGATAAATGAAAAATAATGATTCTACTTCACATAAGAAAGTTATTTTCAAGTTAATCACAGCCCTATATATTAAGCAGAAATTAAAATTAAAAAAAAAAACAGAACATTATCATTGTGACCTTGAGGGTAGCCATGCTTTTAAATATATATAAACAGTTACTGTAAAAAAATAATATATATAAACAGTTACTGTAAAAAAAATTTTTAAAAATTAATCCAAGTTATTCCAGGAACATGGATTAAAATAAATTGGACCCACGCCCTAAGTGATGTGGCTCAGTGGATTGAGTGCCAGCCTGAGAACTGAAGAGTCACCAGTTCCATTCCCAGTCAGGGCACACGTCTGGGTTGTGGGCCAGGTCCTCAGTAAGGGGCATACCAGCGTCAACACACATTCTCTCCCTCTCTTCCTTCCTCTCTTCCCCTCTCTCTAAAAATAAATAAATAAAGCCTTTAAAAATAAATAACTTAATTAAATTAAAAATAAAATAAATTGGACCCATTGCAAATTAAAATTTAATTTTTAAAAATGTTATGAATAAGCAATCCTCAAATTGGCTATAATACAAGGTGGGGCAAAAGTAGATTTACGGTTGGAGTATAAGAAGCAGTTTATTCTTGTATTGTTTTTATTAACTATAATAGTTTCCACATGAACAAGTATAAATATACATTTGCCCCATCCTTATGTATGGGTGGTCATCAAGAATATAAAATAATTTACAACTTAATAATGAGAATAATGAGACACAAAACTAAAGAAAAATAAGACAAAGACTTGCACAGTTAGTTCTCAAAAGAAGGTAGACGAATGTCTAACAAGCATGAGAAAAGGTGCTCAAAGTCATTAGCCATCAATGAAGTGAAAATTAAAGCCCTCGTAGACACAGTTCACAACTGCTAGGTCTGACAAAATCAAAATACCCCAAAATGTTAGCTGTTGAAGTATTGACCCATTTTAATTCTCACTGATTTCTCATGAGAATTTAAAGAAACGTAACTATTTGGGAACTGGTTCTCATTTTCTTATGAAAATTCAACATACACCTATCTATGACTAGCAATTCTCCTCCTAGTTATTTACCCAAGAGAATTGACATGTACAATAAGTTTATAGCAAACTTATTCATAATAGCCCCAAACTAGAAAAAAAAGTCCTTCAACAGACAAATGGATCAAAAAATATATGATATATTCATGCAATTGAATCTTACTAAATAATAAAAATGGATGATTAACACATGTAAAAACATGGATAGTCTGAAAAACATTTTGTTGAGAGAAAGATCCAGACAATGTTAACTACACTGTAATTCCATTAATGCTAATTTCAAAACTAGAAAAACCTAACATTTGCCTCTGGGGCAGAGATATTGCCGAGAAAGATACACCAAGGATCCCTTTTATGAAGATTATTACATGGGTATGTATAATTGTCAAATTTCATAGAACACTTGAGATTTGTGGATTTTATTATATGTAAATTATAGCTCAATTTTATGAAGTTCCAACATATCTGTCTGATAAAGGTTATCTTCAGATGGTAATTTCCTACATGGGAATGAAAACCAGAGCCTCCACTTGGACATAATCAAAATGTTTAAATAGTCCATTACTTTGCTTCCACATTGCTTCTGCCGCAGTGTGAAATAGTGGGGAAAAAAGAGATCTGAAACCTAATTTCTGTTTGCAGATACAGTTTCCTTAACATCTGAGATACACATTTCTTCTTGATCATAATCATATCATTATATACAAATATCAACAGTTGCTCCTCTAGCTCACTAATTTTTTTGTTCTTTTGAGAATATGTTTCTGTTGGCTGACAGTGTCACCTCATGGAGGAAGCAGCAGAGTTAAATAAGCATTTACAGCTCCAAATTGTCTTCCACCAGGTACTTAGTATGTTAAAAGCTGAAAGAACCATTGCAAAAGTTGTCGAGGACTGAAGAACTGCATTACTTAGTTTACTACTGAAACAAATCTGCTTCTTATAGAGCAGATTCCCTGGATTTTTAAAAATTATCTTGTGAATATGGTGTTTACAGAATTTGACATTCAGAGGGTTGTTGTTTGCTATATATGTGCACTTATGTTAAGGCATCTAGGAATATTTTCTCTACATAGTAAATATGATCAATGTCACTCTGGAGTTTAATTGCTATGTTATTTTTATACTTTGTGAAATAATTATCTTTTTCTTCATATTATTTCTATTTTTAAGACAACCGTACTATTAATTTCACTTAGTACATGGGCCCAATATGCACCCAGAGTCTTTGGTTATAAATATAAGAATAAAATTTATATTTTTCTCACTTAGTCTTTTTAAAATTAAAAAGTTTAAGTAAAAATTATTTCAAACATTTGAAAGCACAAAATAACTATACATAAAACTAAATAAATGCTAATCTAGATAAAAGTTCATCTATCTCAATGCTAATCTGTTTGCAGAATATGACGTTCAGGTGTGGCTCACACTGTGCTATCAAAAGTGTACCCTTTGTAAGCACCATTGCTTCCAGTTTCCCAAGGCACACAAGTGTGGTGAGAAGGCCAGGGATCTGAATGTCGTCTTTTGCCTCCTCATATGCTAATTATTCACTAGATGTATATCCATGTACAAGTTATTGACAGCAATGAGCTTCAGTTTGCAACATCAACATAATGAGAACTAAATCTACCTCACTGAAATAGTGTGGAGATGAACTTCAATGCCTCCAGTAAATTGCTGAGTACACAGGAGGTATTCAATAAAAATGGAACTATCTTCCCCTCCTTTCTATGAAGATGCCTCGCAGTGTTGTCTTACTATTTCTGTGCATGGCTCTGTGATCTTTCATTGGTTTTGTACTTTCCTGTATCCATAGGGAATGATCACGACTTTGTGTAGAAGGCAAAGCATTAAAAGTTAAATCAGTTTTGTCCCCTTATCCTGCCTAAAATAAATGATTTACTGTGTTGGTTCCCAGTCCTTATCTCCACAAAACTGTTTATCCCCAATTTCAACATATAATATTGTAACCCTACAATATTAGTTTCTCTTTAATTCCAAATAACTATTTGCAGTTTAAAGCTGTAGGAGAGAAAGGATGCCATGGAATTGAAGATGGGGTCAATAATCGTATGCACTAAGAGCTACACAGCATTTACTGTGTGCTACACACATTCACTAATTTAATCCTCCTGCCAAATATATGAATTACATCTTCGAATTATCACTGTGATACAACACACAAAACAGAAATGATACAAAGAATACTTTGCTTATGTGGGTGTGATTTTAATACAAACATGATATGTAATGTTCTACATATTGCCATTTTTATTTAATAACATTATACATTTTAACTTTTACATATAGTTCTAGCTTATATGTAATAAAGCACTGCTATATTTTATTAAAAATGCATTGGTTACTATCTAGCCTTCTATTGCTAGGCATTTAAGCATTGTAAGTAGAAGATCAACATATGCTCTGTTTGTTACATTTTAAATATTACTCTACTGAACAGAGACTGATTGTAAACGGCCAGTACAGAAACAGTATATTGTATTTGAAGGTTTTCATACTAATCCAGTCAAGAGATGACAGTGGCTAGAACTACAGTTTCAGCAGTGGAGATGGTGAGAAGATTTGAAACACGTTTTGGTGTGCGAGCAGACAGAACTTATTGGTAGATTTAATATAGCTCTATCAGAAAAAGAACAAAAATAACATCTAGAATTTTCCCTGAGTGGGTTGATAGGGTACCATTTGGCATAGGAAAAACTTTCTCCTGAAAATTTCCTTTTATTTACCAATAAAAAATAAAAGAAAGTGTTTTTTCATTTTCCAAAAAACTTTCCTCTGAAAATTTTATTTTATTTTCCAAAAAAATAAAAGAAAGTTTTCTTTCATTTTCCAAAAAATTTTCCTCTGAAAGTTTTCTTTTATTTTCCAAAAAAAGAGAAAACTTTCAGAGGAAATCTCCATATAAACTCATTTTATCCTTTATAACACTGTGATGAATAAATAGGGCTAGTATAGTTATTCTTATAACACTATTTTTGGAAGGAAAGTTTGATGCTTTATCACCTACAGCTGGTAGAAACAGTGAGGTTTAGAACCAGATTTTATATTTTCTTACTTAGAAATATTTGGGCCTTGTTTCATTGTGTTAGTGGTCCTATGAGAAGAAATCAGTGATCCCAGAGTTTCAAATCTATAGGCAGGGGTAGGGATTGAGTGAAATTATGAAAGAAAAATAGTTTGGTGATTAACATAATACAGAAGTGAGTGAATGCTAGTCAACTCCCAAATATCAGTGCTTTGCCACGAAGAAGGTTAGCTTCTTGTTCCTGAGAGATTTTCCCTGGCTAATGATAATGATCAGGCAGTTGACGTCCATGATATAAGACATCGTGGACATCAGTCAGTCCTGAGGATCCTGTGGTGCTTCTACAATTCTTCTGGCAGGGGAGTAGAGCAGCAGAAAAAAGAGCCTTGGAAATTTATTGCTTCAACTCAGACATAATGAATGCTTCTTCTAGTTGTATTTCATGGCCAAAACAAATCGCAGGGCTGTGCCTAAGGCACAGGGTGACTACAGTCTTACCATGAGCTTTCAAGGGAAAAAAAATATTACTGAACAGCACTAATGGTTTTTAGAAGATTGGAAAATGTGGGCACAGTTAAAGATGTGAAAGCAGAAATTAAAAATTTATAGATTTAAGTAGTGTCAGGATAGAATGGGAGGGCCCACCTATCTATTTGGTGAAGTGCCCCCAAAACAAAAGGCAATCTAAAACACCCTCAAAAGAAAGATGAATTAATGAGCATATGAAAATTCTTTATTTAAAGTAGATGCAATTACTGAATTAAATACAAATTGAAAGGCAAATCTTTTCTGTTTATCTTTACTCAAGTGTAGTTAGTTACCTACTTGGAGGAAATAAAAAACATTTAGTGGAAAAATATAATGATGATAAGAGTCAAGATAAGAGAAATCAAGTTTAAGATGCATAATTAAGAAGGATGCAAAGCAGCCATGGCTCTCCAAATTTATTCATGGCATTTAGCAGTGTTTCCTTTGTTTTTGGTATGTGGATTCATTTACAATCATAGATGTTTTTCCAAACAGTACTTTTTTTTGAAAACCTTATTTCTCCCAGAGATTTGTATGAAAATGTGCATAAGAAAGCATTACCAGGTGTTTCAATGCTTTTTCTTCCTAGTTTCAACAAACAAATACCTAAAATTAACATATTACCTTTAAATTCATTTACTACTATGCAAAGAAGTATTTGGGTTAAGTGAGATGGATAGAATTCTATCAATAATAATAGTTATAAATAATAAATATAATATTTAAATTTTTAGTCTTATGACATTCCCTGTGCTCTTTAGGACTACGAAGAAGTAGTTTTTAAAGCTGAACCATTATCTCGAGGCTCACCATGTCACCTCAGTGGGCTCTCTCCCTTCCCCCTTGCAATCTGACTCCCTGGACACGGGCAGATGAACACCTCTGAACGGCAGGGCTCCTTTCCTTCCGAGAGCTGAAATCCAGCAGCAAAACGTCTACACACTGGTCACATACACTAGATGTTTCTCGAAAGGAAGGAGGGTAGTAGAACACAGGGAAGTGGGAAAGAGACTCACAACTGCATTTGATTGAGGTTTAAAATGTGAGACATTTATTTCCTGGGAAAGAAATAAAACTTCTACAGAGTTCAATCACTTCAGTCTTGGCAGAAATACCTTTAAAGTGTTTAGAAGTGTGTGCTCTGGGCATTTGCAGACTCAGAAAGATTTTAACATTTTCTACTGTTTTGAGGCATATAGTGATTCATTTTAATATTCTGTCTATATATTTGAAATTTCTTAAAAGAAGAACTTAAAACAAGAAGTAATATATCTTTCTACAGTAATACAGAATGATGTGGATAGATTCAAAAGATACATAGATATAGCAAATATATATAACACAGATATATATGCATGCATTTATATATATGCACATATTTTACAAACATACGCAGACATAAATGTAGAGAACTATGATTTAGTACTTGGAAACTACACAACTCCATGCTCTATTAGAATAGGAAAATAACTTTAGAGTAAAATCTGAAAGTAAAATGAACTCTTCGCTCTCCTCAAGTTTCATACTATTTCACTTATTTATAAGATATAACCAATTACCTGATAGTACCACATTATTCAATTTAAAAATTATATCAAGTACTTGAAAGGCATTATATATGAAATTTCTCAAAAGTGGCTCTAGATTACTTTGCTAATTTGTCATTGTAATTTGTGTGCCCACACATCAAAGCCAAATGCTATTCTTATTCTAAAAGTTTTATAATACCCATAATCAATATTTTTAAAAGAGAGAAAAGAAAGAGTATATATAAGTGTGCATTTATCATCCACAATGCATTTTGCTTTTCTTGATCTTTTTTCAAGAAGGGAAGAAATATTTAGATATCTTTCCTCTTTCTTCAAGAAACAATCATTCACTGTGACTTTTTTCTATATGTGCCATATAAAATATAGTGTTATAGTATTTATTAACATTAAATGTATCTCCTTTAATAAGAATCCAGATTTTCAAAGATTAAATGTAATTTTTTCAAGCACTTAAAATTGTTTCCCATTAGCTCTCAACATCTATAAACCTCTTTCCCTGAACTTCTGAGATGAATAACATGGCCCTTCCTGCCACACTTTGTGTATCCTTCACCCGCATATACTGATATTTGTTCACGTCTGCCTTCTGAACTAGAATGATGGACTCCTGGGCAGTGCCTGTTATCTAGATTTACATCTGTATCATTAGCTCTTCAATATGAACAATATGTCACAAAATATCTGTGAAGCAAATAGATTAAATTCTAGGTCAGATTCACCTCATTAAAAAAATATAAAACTATTAAGAATAACTTAGCATTTGGCTTAGATACCAAAGTTGTTCCTTATAACTGGTGCACTATGTCTCTTTTCCTGTTTGCCTTGTGTCCAGCCATCCTTGGTTCCAAGTATCTCTGGGAGCCCGAGTCTTGCTCGGCCCTCTATGCCGGTCCCTTCTTGATACCTTTTCTGCCACTTACAGACAGCCTGACACTTATGTTGTCCTGCACTCCTGCAACCAGTACTATCAATGGAATTTTTATGATTTTTCTCTTCTTGATTACTTTTTAGAATGTGATGGACTGAAGATTGGAAGAGCATGCATGGAAACAGACAGTTGTAAAAATGAAGGGCCTTGCAAAAATCATGCTTCTTCAAAATATTCAACGAACATTTAATTTATGGTTCACACAGCACAGGAGGCCTCAGAATGGGTAGAAGTAGTCCATATTCTCAGGGATTTTATAGTAATGTTAAAAATTTAAGCTTCAGCTAAATCCTCAACAAAATATTAGCAAAGCAGATCCAGCAATACATTAAAAAGATCGTACACCATGATCAAGTTGGATTTATTCCAGGGATGAAAGTTTGATACAATACTCACAAGTCAATAAATGCAATATACCACATAAACAAAATGAAGAATAAAAACCATATGATCATATCAATAGATGCAGAAAAAGCATTTCATAAAACCCAGCACCACTTATGGTAAAAACTTTCAGTAAAGTGGAAATAGAGGGAATGCACTTCAACATAATAAAGGCCATATATGACAAATTCATAGCCAACATCATACTCAAGGGGCAAAAATTAAAAGTGGTGCTGTTTATCAAAGACAGCCCAGAGCAAGTAGAAGGAAGGAAATAACCAAGATCAGAGCAGAATTAAATGACATAGACAGTAAAAGCACAATTCTAAGGATCAATGAATCCAGGAGCTGGTTTTTTGAAAAGATAAACAAAATCGACAATCCTTTCAGCAGGCTCATCAAGAAAAAAAGAGAGAGGACCCAAATAAACACAATCAGAAATGAAAGAGGGGAGATTACAACTGACACCACAGAAATACAAAGGATTGTAAGAAATTACTATGAGGAGCTATACGTCAAGAAATTTGAAAACCTAGGTGAAATGGACAAATTTCTAGAAAAATATAATCTTCCAAAACTAAACAAAGAAGAAGCAGAAAGCCTCAACAGACCAATAACAGCAGATGAAATTGAAGCAGTGATCAAAAAAACTCCCGACACACAAAAGCCCTGGACCAGATGGGTTCACAGGAGAATTCTACAGAGCATTTAAGCAAGAACTAACCCCTATCCTTCACAGACTATTCCAAAAAATCCAAAGTGATGGAAGACTACCAAACTCCTTCTATGAAGCCAGCATCATCCTAATCCC
>PVKM010035615.1:0-15107 GCA_004027735.1 Carollia perspicillata | reverse complement strand
AAGGTTTCTCTACCTCCCCAGCCTCTTCTCTCAGCATCACCCTCTCCCCAACTATTCTGCAGTAGAATTGTAGAATTTAACCTTGTCTGTGCTCTCTAGTCCCTGATGTTCCCTGTGTTTGAAACACTCTCCTGGCCTTCCCCTCCCTTCTGGTTAACTCTTCCCCATCTTTCAGGCAACAGTTTAAACACCACTCTGAGAAGCCTTTCCAGACCACCAGAGCAGGTTAGCTGCCCCAGCTGTATACTGCCAGTGTACCCTACACTCCCTAATTATCACTTGTTGCAATTTTTTGCACTGCCTACTAAACTGCCCAGTTTTTTGACTAGATAATAAAACCTCTGATCAGCATCTACCTTGATTAATAGTATATCTATAGCACAGTAACTAACACCTACCCAGTAAGTAATGTTTGTTATATGAATGACTGCATAGAAAGCCATTTTTACTTCTCTATCTTTTCAAAACGCACAAATTTTGTGTACTATGTGTGTGCACATGTGCACACATGTGCACACACATCCCTTCCTCAAAATACACCTTGGCTGATAGGACTAAGAAGTAACTACAGAGTCCTATATACTGTTGGTCCCACAGTGGGAGAGCAGGTGCCAGTGGGACATGGGAACTCTTTAAGCCTTACTCCCTCATGTATAAGGTGCAAATAATAAAATCTGCTTTGTATCATTCAATAAAGCTATTACATCTAAATCCTAAATCCCAAAAAGGGATGGAGCCCCTCCCTGTTCAGCTCAGAAGAATCAAGCCCATGACTGAAACTGCCCACCAGGTGGCAGTATTACCCGGGACTGGTCCTGTGCTGCTTCCACTGCAGAGCAAGACCAGCAGTCCCTGGAAGCCGAAGGTGCAACTGGAGCTGCTTCCCTAGAGCTTTGAGTGAAACCAAAAAAATAACAACAAAAATAACCTCAGACACCAGGGCATGTCAAGAAGGTCTCGTGTTTCTTAGATCCATCCTCCTCCTTCTCTCATCCCAGGCTCTTCTGAGGCACTGTTTATGCTTAGGAATTTTCTGGCTTGCCATTCACAATGGGAAGAGTTTCCCCCCTTTCAGATAAGTCCTTTTATTCTACCAGAGCTGCCATCTTCCACTTCCTGCAGGGATTGTGTAAGAAAAGAGACAGAATTGCTTCCTCAGACTTCAGAGGACATCTCATTATTCTGGGAAGCCCCATAGCCACCTGTTTTGGGACATGGGGAGTGGCAGAAGCCACAGCTACTCTTGCTTATAGATTTCACTCATCCTTTTCCACCTTGATTTCAATGAATGAGTTCAAATCAGGACAGCAGGTTTTGTGGGACTGGTCAAAAGACAGGGAGACAGGTCCATTTCCATCACCTCCTTCATCTTCCTCTTCTTGAAAATTAGGATTATAAAGTTCTGGTGGGAGGAGCTGGGCCTCAGCAGAAGGTAATCGTTCTGAGGGAGGCCCATACACACGGTTGGCTTTAGTGCCATGCTTCGAGTTGGCATCCAGATGGTAGCAGAGCTCTGTGAGGCGCTGGGCCCGGAAACGGGGAGGCCGGGCTACCCAGACACCTGGCTCATTAAGACTGTCCTCTTCATCTGACATTAGCTCTTCTGTCACATCCTTCCACAGGCGTTGGTCCTCAGGTCCAAAATGTCTCATGATACTGGATCGGTTGGCAAAAAGCTATGGTATGAGCCAAGGACAGAGGTTAGGAAAACAAACAAACTATGGGTTAGGTGTGGGGAGAGGGGTTGGGTAGGAAGAAGGCTCTGTAAAATCTGTGCCTGAGAGAACCCAGCCCCCAAGTCAGATCTTAGAACTAGCTCGCCCTCTTCCTCCTCTCTCTGCCTACATTCCTGGCTCTCAACTCTGTTCTCAGATGCCATGACCTCTGGCCCTTCCTACTGTAGCTTATTAAGGTTTAAAGTTTAGCATCTTGAAAGGAAGGCCGAGAAACATACCCGGTATCTGCGACTTCGAAGTTTCTTCTCCTCTTTTTCCTTCAGGCCTTTAAAGGGGTTCAGGGAGTTGCGGTACTCACGCCTCTTAGTAAGGAAGTAGGCTACACAGGCTCCTGGCACATAGAGAGAAGGGAGAAAGCAAAGAGCAGTGATCCCCAGCCCTTTGTTCTGCCCGAACACCACTGGAGGGGAGGGTGAGAATCACTCTTTAGATGATGTGTTTTCTTAAAGTAATCACCAATCAGCAAAAAAACAAAATAAAAAATAAGTCAATCCACTATTTTCAAAACCTCGTCTTTGGTTTAGCTCTTCTTGCCCATATCTGTCTCTAACTCTAATTCCTCCCATATCTCCCACTAGAAAAAAACAACTCCAGTGCTTCTGTAACTCCTTTCCCCCGCCCCAGTTAAACTCACTCCCATTCTACTCTGCTGATAGTGGAGTACAAGTGCTTTTTCAGTGGAGGTGTTCTTTTTTCTTTTCTTTTCTTTTTTTTTGGGTAAAAAGGTGGCTTTGTCACTTATTCACCTCATCTCAGTTATGACATTTTGGCATATACAATGGCAGCCCCTGGAAACTGGGGTCAGTTTTGCCCACTGGGGTCATTAACCACAGAGCTGGGCCTGAGTCTCAAGGTCCCACCGATGGCTAGAGACTGCAGGCAGGGGCTTCAGACTTGAGCCCGTGAGCCTGGGGATTGTTGCCTGCCTGCCAGAGGATCTACCATTCCCATGGTGGGGCCAAACAGACCAGATAGATGTAGGGGAGGTGTCTGGACTCTGCTCAGAACTGGGTCTGACATGTGATGTGGTGGTATGTCCTGGACTGGGGTGGACTGATCCTCCGACCCCATCCTGGTTCTGTAGCTGGCTTGCCAGGTGGCTTTAAGCAAGTTGTTTCTTGTCCCTTGGTTGGTCTCTTTTCAGATTAGCACTGCCAGTGAGGACTCCTAGGAGCCTTCCTGACTCAGACAGGTGTCAAGTTTGCCCTCTACTGAATTGCGACCTTGGCTATCTTCCGCAGAATCATCCTTAATGCCCAGGGTTAGCTACAGACAAATAACATAATACCAAGGAAAACAGAAAGCCCAGGACCTAATACTTCGGGACATAAGGGCAGGACTGGATTCTGATCTTCTTTTCCTAACACCCTCGATGGTATTCCTTTTCTTCTCCCATTTTCAGTTCAGACTGAGTGGGGCAATAAAAACACAATTAGAGATAATCCTGTGAATACTGTAGGTGAGAAGAAGCAAAAAAATTTTTTAATCTGCTATTTTCAAAACCACCTGAATCATCTTCACTGTTCCCCTTCTCCATTAACTAGGAACAGGGAGTGAACTTGGTGTTTCTCACCTTTCAGCTCCTTATCAGTGTAATTGTGAGGACTGGTCATCAGCTCCTGCTTGAGCTTTTCCAGAAGGAACTTCACTACTGAAATATTCCAAGAGGATTTGATGCTGCCACAAAGAAAAGAGAGTGAATAAGGCAGTCAGCATTTTTGAAATTAGACAAATAGAGAGTCCCAGTTTTAATTAACTTTGTGGTAAACTCCTCTGTGGCCGAGATAAGATACAAGAGGAATGGTGTGTCCCAAGTCTTAGACTCATTGTGTTAGAACAGCCCTCTCCACTTCCCTCTCCTTGGCGAAGTATGTCATGGCTCTCTCTTTTTTTTTTTTTTTCATTTCTATTTTGGTTTGCAGGCCAGCATTCAATCCACTGAGGCACACCAGCCAGGGCTATTTATTTATTTATTTGTTTGTTTTTAGAGAAAGGGGGATGGGAGGGAGAAAGAGAAAGAGAAACATCACTGTGTGGTTGCTTCTCCAGTGCCTCCCACCAGGGACCAGGCCTGCAACCTAGGCATGTGCCCTGATTAGAAATCGAACCATCAACCTTTGGTTCACAGACGGCACTCAACCAACGAGCCACACCAGCCAGGGCTATTTATTTTTTAAAGAGAGGGGAAGGGAGGGAGAAAGAGAGGAAGAGAACATCGATGTGAGAAAGAAACATCGGTTGCTTCTCAGGTGCCCCAGCTGGGGACTGAACCTGCAACCCAGGCATGTGCCCAGACTGGGAATCAGGACTCAAACCAGTGACCTTCTGCTTTGCAGGAAAATGCCCAACCAACTGAGCCACACCAGTCATGTATGTCATAACTCTTTTCCTTCAAGTGGATCATACCTTTCAGACCCATTGAATCTCTTGTCATTGGTGATGTGGTTATGTACATTGTGGACCAGTTTCTAGGGGAAAAAAACAAATACGCACAGAATCAAACCAGGAGTGGACATGATGAAACCCTCCTCAGGTCCCTACACGTTGTCCCCATAGGGTTCTCTGCCTGAATCCTTCCCACAGTTTGGGAACCATTTCGGTCAATGTCCTTTCTTAGCTAGAGAGCCTATTCAAGTTGGCATCTCTAATGGGGCCCTTTCCCCTGACCTTTTCAATTAATTTGTGTGAAGACTCCAAGATCATGCCTGGTCTTCTGTGCCTAAGGAATATGTTCACAAGAGCAGAGGGTCTCCACAAACCTACTCCCAATAGCCAGGAGAAAGAGAATATGCACCCGGGCTATTGCAAGTGGACATTTCTTGAAGCTTCCTACTCTTGCAATTTAAAAAAATGTCTTCATAATATGTCTTTTAAAAAATATATTTTCTAAAATTTTCTAGTAAAATTGACAACACAAAAAAATGCCCCAGGTATACTACTTGCACGTTACCACAAATCCCAGGGGTACACACACCGTGGTCTGAAAAGCACAAACCTGGAATAACAGACTTGTGAGCTGAGGACTCCGTCGCTCAGCCCCCCTTTCACACCATTAAACAGGCTGTCTTTCAGCTTTGCTTGTACACCTTTAATGAGGAGTCCTCACTCGTTTTTGAGTCATCTTATTCTACTGTTAAACATCTCTGTTAAAAACTTCTGCCTCGGATTCTCCAAAATCTGACTTGTTCTGCTTATAATAGCACCTGGAATATTTTAAGACAGCTTTCATGTACTCCCAAAGTCTTCTCTTACCCAGTCTAAATGCCCCCACATCCTTTAGCCATTCCTCATGACAGAGTTTCCAGACAGACTCATCATGAAACTATGAGGCTCTCTGCTTTGCCAGTGACCCTCTTACAACGTGGCACCTGGAACTGAATCTAACTTGTCAGTTGAGGTCTGACCAAAGGGGGCATTCCTTCCCCAGTGGAACTCTATACTTCTAGGAATTAAACCCAAGATGGCGTTACCTTTCTTAGCAACCCCATCCCTACTCACAGTGTAACAGGGTTCATTCGTAGTCAACTCAAGTTCACTTTTCACATGGATTACTATGTCCACCATTCTGCAGTTTTTTTAAAATTTTAATGCAGGATCTAACATTTCTTCCTATTAAATTTAGTTCTGTTTTTTTTTCCAATTATATTTTCATCCCAAGCTCCTACAGTCAATGGATGTTACCTAGCCCCAAGCTGATGGACTCATATCCTGACCTCAAGACTTTAGCATTGTATTCAGAAATGCCCAATTTACCCTTCCAGCTCTATAGCTGATTGACCATATCAACTTAGGAAATTACTGTTAATTCTTTGTGGCTAGGGCCTCCATTCTATAAAAGACTATATATTATATGAGCTTCATATTTGATAGAGTTATTTTACCTCTAAAAAGTCCAAACTTAAGGAATCACAGGATGATGTGTGAATGCTTTAGTGAGAATTTCAAAGAGTTGCAAAAGAAGAAAGAAAAAAAAGGAGTTACATAGTTTCCAATTCAAGTGGCTTAGAAGAGATGAGCTGATAAAAATCAAGCCAGGCTTGAAATGGAAAGGGAAAATACTCTAAACAATAAGTATTGAGACTGTAAACGCTGCTGGCTCACCTGTATCCTGAGTGAGCTAAAAATAAATGGATTTCTACAAGGGGTGTCTGGAATGTACAGCGTCCCAAGGAATCAAAGGTTCTGGTTTGGTCGTTTGGATCCCAGCAGCAATCTACAGCAGTCTCAGCAGATGGGAGAGAGGCCTCTCTGATCCCTCCCCAGAGCTAAAGGTTGGAATAGTGAAGATCTGCATCTATCCCTTTCTCTCTAACCTCGTCTGACACAAGAACATCTTAAACCTTCCTTTGTGATGAGCAGCAAAATTCTCTGACTGGTCCTCTAGGTCCTTTTCAAGTACTATAATGAGTGAACATACTGTCCTCCCAGAAGGTCTGCTGTTCCACCAAGTCCTTCAAAGGGCAGGAAGAGGCCAGGCCTCAGTATTAACACTTGTTACTGGAGGCAGTAGGCAGGAGAGAAATGGAAGTGATAGAAAACCCTGATTTTATGCAAATTAGAATTATCATACATTTATTCATAACTTAAACACTGTAAGTTTTGGGGAAATCCCTTGAAATGCCTCCATTTTTACCACTGGCAGCAAAATCAGACCTCCTGGGCCAGAAATCCATGACAGAGAAACTAAATCTATTCCCTGTTCTTTTTTTCTGTTGTTTAAGATTTTTATTTATTGATTTATTTTTAGAGCAATGGGAAGGGAGGGAGAAAGAGAGGGAGAGAAACATCAATGTGTGGTTGCCTCTTTCATGCTTCCTACTGGGGTCCTGACCCACAGCACAGGCATATGCCCCGACTGGGAATTGAACCAGCAATCCTTTGGTTCGCAGGCTGGCACTCAATCCACTGAGCCACATCAGCCAGGGCACTATATCCTGTTCTTGATAAGTGATGAGATATCCCTGAACACAACCAAAATTTGAAATGAAGGTTAGAAACCAGTTCATTATTGTGTTTTTCTTCCTAGGGAGAAAAAGAATCCCTTAATGTAAAAATGAATCAGATGAAAGGGAGAGTAAGAGTACAACCTCTTAGAAAAAGGAAAAGGGAGAAAGAAGAAATGTAAATAAAGGAGGTATAAATGTTTTGAATCTTTGCTAAGACTGTAACAAGAAGAAATGGGAAATATACAGTGATAAGATTTCTGTTGGGTGCGAGTAGGGATCTCCACTGCTAACCAGAACTCCCAAGTTACTCCACCAGCCACTGTCCAGGGAATGGAAAACCAGTATAGGCAATCTGAATGTTAGATGGCTAAAGAACATCTCTGTGGTTATCAGAAAGACGTTTTGGGGTACAGAATTGATCCAAAGGACTATAATCACCCTAGAATAGGGTCTCACAACCTCGGCACTTGACACTTTTGGCTGGATAATTGTAGGGAGCTGTCCTGTGCACCGTAGGTGTTGAGCAATGTTCCTAGGGCTTTATGCCACATCAAGGCTTTAGACAGAACCAGTTCAGGCCAGTACCTTCTCTGCCAGGAGCTCTTAGACTCACTAGACTCCCCGAACCTTTATAAGTGAGCTTAGTGCCTGGTGGCCCTCTGCTTCTTTGGGAATTAGGACCTCCTCAGGACACCCCGGCCTTTCTGCCCAAAGGGCTTACCCTGAACGCTGGTAATTTGCAGGTAGTTTCCAGGGCCACCCTTCAGTGGTCACAGTGCTCACTCCCTTAAAGACCTTCCCCTTAGGGTTATTAGATCCCTGGGAGATGTGATATAATGCCCCCCTTCTTAAATGGAAGATAACAATGTATCTAGAAAAGGCTTTAAAAAGTTCCATTGATAGCAGAGGGACTGCCTACCCCTAGAGCTATGGAACAAAATCTCCTTCTTGCCCCTCCCACTCCAGTAAGATTCAGGATACCATTCATTCAATATGGGAAGTTTAAAATCAAGCCACACTTCACTCTTCATTTATCTTTCCAGACTGAAGAAAAATTCATAGAAATTGAGCTCACTCACAGAGAGTACCAGATCCCGCTTGCGCCTTGAGTTCTTCTGCCCACTCCCTCTGGTCCTGCATGGGGAAGCAGTAAACCCTAGAGAGTGTCTCAGCTCCCCAGTTCCCCCTGGGCCTGACTCTTCCAAGGCACCTTCCAGCGCAGCGGCAGCACTGAGCATGTCCTCAGGGCGAGGCAGTGGCAGCTTGGTTCCATTTTCTGGCCCTGTCTCTGAGGTTGCCCGCTGGATAGCCAGTTGTGTGGCTGGTGAGAGCTGCTTGGCATAAGCAGAGACCAGCACTCGCTGTATTGCACCCTCAGAGGCCACATAATCATCCACCAGCTAAGAACATAAAAAAGAATAGCCTATTAGCCAGCTAGGCTTAGGGGAACCTGGTTAACCATCAATCTTTGGCCAAGGATAATGAACAGAGTGGAAAGCAGGGGGGATCTAGCACAGCCTTTAATGGCCAATGGTTTGTTTCTCTGGGACTCCCATGGGAGCGTTGGGCAAATATTTCTGTGTGTACAAGGCCTCTTGTGTTGGGTCATTACCATAGCACTGATTATAAGGATAAGGAATGTTTCTGACACTCCATTTGTGAGGGGTCATTTATGAATTGTTCATATAAGAATTGTACCTATAAGAATTGTAGGTAGATAAGTGTTTCATCTAAAAGGGATTGGGGGAGGAAGTGATGACAAGAAAGGAAAATCAAGCAAGAGAAGGAGCAAGAAAGTAAAATGGTAACACAAATAAAGAGGAGAAACTGGAGAAAAATGGGAGCAAAGGAGGGAGGTGCAAAGTCAGAAATCTCTAGAGAGGCTGCCACCAACTTTCCCCACCCCCATTCCTTTTGTGGGGCCAGTCTGTGCCTTCACCTTAATCCTCCCTGACCACATCCAACTGTCACCGTCTTGACATTCACTTGCCTACCTGTGCCCTCACTCAAGGACATACAGGACAGGGAAAGGAAGGAGGGTGGAAGGGAGAAAAAGGAAAGAAGAAAGGAGGGGGGATTTCTGCACCATGAAAACTAAACAGTGAATGTGGGGGGAAAACACAGAAAGAAGCGGGGGAGGAGGCTGAGATTTATAGACCTGTGAGCTGCTTTCTGCACTGGGAAATGTAATTCCATCCTGTCAGCTTGGAAGCCTTCCCTGCCTAAAGGAACCAGAGCTCAGGGCATTGCCCAGCCTGGTACCCTCCTGCTTCTTCCCACCTTCCCAATTCCTCCTTCCATAGCCTCAAACCACTGATAGTCCTGGCCAGGCACAGACTGGGGAGAACAGCAGTGGCCATCACACACCTGCCTGACTAGGCCTTTGGGGAGAAGTGACTAGCTGCAGTGTGACACTGGAGGGAACAGAGGAATTTATTATATTCCTTTCTCAGATCCAGCAGATGGGCGGGGCACTGCATCCCTTCCATCCACCCTGCGTGTCCCGTTCCTCTGCTCTTTACTGGGTGACTGAGCCTTGTAGTGGTGGAGAGGAGGAAAAGGGAAAGGGCAGGGGAAGAAGCTGGTGAAGGAGAGTTGACAGACCTCCCACTGTCTCTCAAGTAGCAACACATCTGTTATTTTCCCATCTCGATGATCTCTGGAGTTGTTTCATCTCCTTTTCCATACTTCTATGTGTGACATTCTGCAGTTTTTACTCTACTCAGCCAGGATTTGCCTGCTCATATGGCCCTGAGCAATGAAGAAACTGAAATAGCACAAAGTATTGTACTTCTATGTCTTTTCCTGTTCACAAATATGCTCTCGTCTCCCTTTCTCCTTATATTATTCTCCTGCTGTTAACTCTCAGTGGCCCGCTCCCTTTCCCCATTTTATTTCCTTTCCTCTACTTTCCTCCAACCTTACCTCATATTCTCTCTTGAATAGATTCTCTTTCCATTTAGATTCACCTTTCTTTTATGCTCCCTTTTTCTTGCTCCTCAATCCTTTATTTCCACCTGCCTCTTTCCCTCTCTATCCTGCCTACTATAATCTTTAACCTTCCCCTCTCACTTTTTCCTTCTCTTTATCTCTTTCTCCACCTTTGTCTCTCTCCCCTCTCATTCCCATCTCTCCATACTGAGTCCCTCTTGGCAAACAGAGGACTTGTGATAAAATATAAATGAGCCGTCTGTGCATAGCAGGCATTCTCGCTGGGAGAGGCAGAGCACATGGAGCAGCAGGGACAGCTGTGGAGGAGGAAGGTGCCGCATGGCTACTGAGAGGGCGGAAAGGACAACCCCATCACCACACACACCACAAATGACCTCCTGCCAAAGAGGCTATTGTTCAGGAAGGAAACAGGAGTGCTGATTATTCCTGAAGACAAGGGAAATGTGGTACTGTTCTGTTTTATCACAAATACAACCAACAGAGATGTTTAAGGAGGGGGACAAATACAGAAAGAGAGAGAAAAGAGAAAGGCCAGGAAAAGCAACGACACTCATGTCCTGCTCTGCAGCCATACTCACAGGAGTGAGCATCGAGGTCCCCTCATTGGCAGTCAGGGCACATCCCGGGAGCCGCATATCTCTCTGAGCAGCTGGGAAACCCAAAGGCCCAGGCCCTACAGCCAAGGCTGCTCCCAGCTGCTGCTCGATCACCACCTGCACGCCGCTGCCCACGCTGTCACACTCCTCTTCCATGGCAGGCACAGCCTTGCAGGCTTCCCCAGGACTCTCCTTGAGAGACCCAGGCTCCTCAAGTGGTGAACCATGTGCCCCGCTGTCCCCGTCTTCATCAGGGGTGGACACTTGCCCTTGCCTCAACTCACCCACTTCCTCCTGGAGACGTTTTAACAATTCATTGTTGGCCCTGGCAAGACCCAGAGCAGCCTCAGCCAGACCCACTGCCTTATCCACCCGCTGATAGATAATATGCAGGAGCTGCTCTGAACTTTGAACCGCCAGGCCATGTCCGGTCACTGTGATAGGAGTGCCGGGAGGAGGATTCCCGCTCTGAGAGCCCGTGTTGCCCCCACTAGTCTCGCTCTTACAGGCACAACAGCAGCATCTGGCCTCACTGCCACTGGGGGGGGAGAAGAGAATGGTGGCACTGAAGGACATGGCTGGCGGAGTGGGAACAACCACGTTCACAATGCTGGACTGCTCCAAAAGCTATCCCCAGTCAACTGGACTTCACGAGTTTGGTAGGAAGCACTGGCCTCTGGATTCACTCTTCTTTCTCATAGAGGGTGATCAGAGGAGCCTGGGCACCAGGCGGTGTCTTCTGTGAAGGAGAAGGCGAGCTGTGAAGGAGCACACAGTCCATGGCTACTTCTCGTCCTGCAGAGGAGAGATAGACGCCTTCTTCTGTCTGCAGATCCTGTGCTCTCCTAGCACAACACACTGGGTGTCGCATTCACCCCTTACTGAAAGGGTGGTGCCTACAAAGGCCTTCCTGATGAACACAGTTTCAGCAGGTAGAAGGCATTCTCCCTGCACACAAGCATGGGACCTCCTACCACTCCAACCTAAGGAAAAGAGAGGGACTCAAAGGACCCACCAGGATCTGAAAAGATTAGAAGATTAAGGAAGAAAATGTAGATCTGTCTCCTCCTCTTCACTATCTTTGCTGTAATAACAGTATTGTATTTTATTGCTTTGGCATCATTCCCAAAGGAGTTCAGAACATTTCACATAGGTTATCTCATCGATAGAGCAGCCCTAGGAAACACATATTACACCGGGTCCAGAGAAAAGACTCGTGAAGAAGTTATATATCTTTTTTAATATCAGAGGAAGACAGCAGAATCCAGTTATCTATTTTCAATCTAGTGTTTATTTTTTTGAACTGATACTAGTTCTTTATGTCAACTACTTTTTGTTGACATAAAGAATCATGATTCTATCCTCTATAATTTTCATACAGTTGCATTAAGGGTAAGACTCCTAAATAAGAAATATGCTGATCACCGATCAGAGAATTGAGCTGCAGTAACCCAGGGCCGCAGGGCTCCCTGTTCCATTGTACACCTGGGCCTCCACCTCTGCAAAAGAAAGTTCTGTGAGTCCTTCAGTACGTAGACCAGGGAGATCACCTCTGTGGTCCCTCAGCTCCACTTCTTGTGCTCCTTAAGCGGGAGGCAAAGCTCAACAGGAATGTCTAAATAGCTAAGTGCACACCGTTGCCCACATGATGAGCCCCCATAAGAGGAGAAACCAGAATACCAATGACAAACCAAACCGCCCCTCTTTTGAACTACTGTAGTTAAGCAACTCTACTACTTCGGGAGAGAGAGAGCAGGAAAAAAGGTGTGGGAAGGTTGATTAGTACCAATCAGAACACTCCAAGGAACTTCATACGTCATTTTAGAAAAAAAGAATCATTCTGCCTGAAGCTCCCTTAGTGACAAAATCTTAAGTATGTTTACAATTTCCTTATAGATACGTTTCTATCTTACCCTGCAAATTATAACATCACAATTAAAAGGAGAGGAGGAGGTTAGGAAATTTTTGTATATATTGAGATTTGGGATGGGGGTTGGTTTTTTGTGGGTTTTTTTTTTTTTTTTTGAATCAGCAATCCATTTCAGAAACAGGTAACATCCATGCCTCTGAGGTAGGCAGGTGTAAATCTGACAATGCATTTTCATTACATTTGGTTATGAAAGAAGTCTTTAATTTGTTCTTTCCACCTTTTATATCAAGAAATGCTTTTCTGTGCCAGATATTCACTTCTTGCGAGAACTAAACTTACATCCATTATAGCTTCTCTGTCATTAGAGTTACTGGAAGGCACAACTAAACCCAAAACTAAAGGTTAAAGCCAAATTAAAACTAAAGGTTAAAGGAAAGCACTAAGCGATTTCTGTGTCAATTCATGGATGAATCATTTCTATATCCCCTTTCTTCCTAAATAAAGGCCTACACTGCTCCTGCAGGTTTTTCATTTTTTAATCCACATCATGCAAGGAGTGTAATCTGAAACATGAGTGTTACGAAAAAATAAAGTTAAGTAGATGATAACATACAAATGCTTGTCAGTTGGGATCAGTATCTGTAAAATCAGAAATTTAAGATGCATCAAGTTGGGACACTGGGTGGGGATCTTTTCTAACACCAAACTGATGTCTGCTACACTCTTGCCCCAAACACTTTCTTGCAAGAGGCCTTAACCCCTGCCCACAGATGCCTGCCTTGAGCCCTTCCCTTCCATGATCTTTCCAAAACAGCAATGAACTGGAAATTTTTTAAAAGGCGGGGTGGGGGCCTCCTGGTGCTTACCGCAGGCTGTGTTCTTACACTGCCTGCACAGAAAGAGGAGGTAGAGTCAGCCCACCCCATATACACCTCAGCCCAGGCCCTTTGCCTGGTCTGTACTGTGAATGGGGGGACATGGAGTAAAATAAATAAATAAATAGATAAAAATAAAAAAATAAAATAAAATAAAAGGCTGGGTGGGGTGGGGATGGGGGGTTCAACTGCTGCACCACTTAAGAGCTGATATTCACTTTTTTTCTCATCTCTGCCCACTCAGAGTGTTTTTGTTAACATTATCTAGAGTGCTGGTATTTACAGAGTAAGGCATCTACTGAGTGCTGGCGCATGGTCAGTGCTCCACAACAGCAGCTGGACAATACAATGACTATTCCTGAAACACTTGGGTTCCCATCCCGGACACCCACCCCGATTTCCTAATCTTAAAAAGAAAAAAATGCAATGGCTTGAAATGGAATTAGGATTTGCCCTAAATTTAATCTCAAATTTCTAAGAATTCAAGTTTACGAAGATGCATTTATATAGGTACAAAACCTTATGATACAAATTAAAGACAATTAAGAAAACGGTATTTGCAATTTATTTACTATAATATCTGGTTTTAGACTAAATAATAGTCAACTCTGGCAGTTTTTAATAATAGACTTTCCTATTGTGAATTCTCTTTGTTCCTCAATTTCTTTCTATTTTTCTATTCTATGTATTAACATACTATGTTCACTTTAGAATGTCACATTCAAGACAACAAATAGGTGTTCTCTTGAATTATGTACAGTACACTGTAGGCACAATGAGAATTCAAATAACTCTTTCTTGGTTCCCATAAATACTGTTGTTGACTTATTTCCCTGCCTCCTGCTATAGTCTCCCATTGGACTCTAAGACATTGAAATGAAAAGACAAGGAAAGAAACTGGGTCAGCAGGGAATTTCACGTTATAATATTTACTAACCAGATAATTTAAATGCTGGATAGTGACTAAAAGCAAAACAAAACACTAATTTCATTAATTACATATATTCCCATTATAAAGGTGAACAAGTTTGTTGTTTTAAAAAAAAAGATGTGCTTCTAAAAATTCCCTATATGTAATGACATGCAAAAGGATGAGTCACCAAAGTGGATTATCACTTCTAAGAACTCAAAGAAAAGATAAAGTCCCCACATGCAAGGAACTAACAGCCTATGGGAGAATAGGAATGTCTAAAGGACAAGCAATACCCCAAGTGCCTAAAAATATGGTACAGGCTAAAAAACTGAGTTAGGTGGAAATAAGGAAAAAGCCACAAAATGAAATCATATGAGACAGGGTCTTACAGAAGAAAAACCTCTACTTGAGCCTTGAGTAATGTATAGGATGAACTGGTTAGGGTACTATGAAGGCGTAATAGGTGAGAAAGAAAACACACCTTACAGGAATTCACAGGGCACATATGAGAGGTCAGAACAAAGGCGCTTATATAGAAAGGTAAGGAAAGCTGACAGAACTTTGAAAACCAAGTTAAGGAAACTCTCAGAGCAGGAGTCGGCAAAGCTTTTTCTGTACAATTACACAGAAAACAATTTAGGCTTTACTTTCTCTCACAACTACTCAACTGCAATTGTAGCACAAAGCAGCCATGGACAATAAGTTAAAAAACTGAGCATGGCTGGGGACCTCTGGCCAAGATGGAGGTGTAGGTGGAAATGCTGTACCTCCTCGTACAACTAAGATTAAGGTCAACAAATATTTATAAACAATAACACAACCAGATCACAGAAAATTGAACTACGGACGTCCAACAACCATTCAACTAGACCGGTAAGAGGGGTGGAATCGGCAGTCGGCGGAGGGGGAATGAGGCTGGAAAAGGCAGTGTTTGGCAGACCTGGGAGTGCCGGGGAACATAGGTGGCCTGGAGCTTACAGACCCCAGACGCAGGGAGGAAACTAGCAGAGCACGTAGGGCACGCAGGGTGGTTGGCCAACCGTGGACACACATTCACGCACAGATAAACTAGGCACTTGTGGGAGGCAGCAGAGGGGACACAAATCCAAGAGAGCTTGGAACAGGCCTTGTTCCCTCTCTGACCCTGCCCCCACAGACAGGGTCACAACCCTGTAACTAGGTTGCCCCGCCCTGGTAAACACCTAACGCTGCGCCACAC
>PVKM010035614.1:0-15109 GCA_004027735.1 Carollia perspicillata | reverse complement strand
TAAAAATAAGAAAAAAAATTGTGTTGAAACTGGCTGTATAAAAGCGGTACCAAAATTGCCACCCAGTCACCAGGAAGTGTAGAAGTGACATAATTTATGCGACAGAGTTTTAATGAGTTCCTAATAAACACTAGGGGGCAACTGAAGTGAAGTGTGGGCGGACACTTAATAAGCTCCTGTCGTGGACAGGGTGCTTTATATCTCAGAAAACGTTCATGACAAGTCCATGAGGTGACTGTAAATGTCCTTATTTCACAGAGGAGAAGACGGCAATTCGGGGCATTTTGTTGCCTGAGGCACCAGAATACGAAGATGCAGGAAGCGGAGAGGGGCATCGGTTTCATCCGAACAAGAAAAAGATGAGTAATCCACGAAGTCATGACGTTTTGGACGCATCAGAGAACTGACATCACAGGGCAACCTTCCAGCCTGAAATTCGAGTGAAGACAGGTGTCCGCAAGGAAAGGTGGGGCCCGAGCACTGGCCCCCTTGTGACAGGCCCTATGGGAAGAGGAGGGTCACACCACTACAGCAGTTAGGAATTCAAGTCGCTATAGGCCGAGTGTGGGCGAGTGTGAGAACCCAGAAACACGGGGAGCCACAGACAGAAGGGGACTTGGTACCCGCTAACAGGATCTTCTCAATGGATCGACGCTGGGTGCTCACGAGAAAGAGGATGGCGCAGGACATGGGAGAAACGGTCTTGGTGATGCCGGCAGGGGGGAGGGCGAGAACCACCTCAGGAAAGGCATCAATAAGCGGTCTGCTGTTCATTGGCAAAGAGGGTTCAATAGAGGACAGTTGAAAGCAGCACTGGTAAAATATACACTCATTTTATATTTATACAAGCTCAGAATTCCCAATAAGCTGTTTAAATACACTAGTGGATGTTTGTAGCTATTAGCATAACCTAGGTCAATCACAAAAGCTATGTATATTAAAGTTCCTATCAGCTGTAATTTTAATGTTAGATGTTGCTGTTGACCCATAATTAACTTTATAAAGTACACTGATTCTGTGCCTTTACTAGTTCTCAAAATTGGTCCCTCACCTCACTCAACTCCCAGCCTGGACTCCCTCTCTGTCCTCTTGCCCTGTCAATTCATGCTCCCTGCCTCAGCTACAGGAAGCTTTCAAAAAATACAAATTCTATTTTTAACTATATTTTATTGTTTACACTACTACCGTTGTCCCCATTTTCCCCTTTCACCCACCTTAACCCAGCTGTAGTCCCCTCTGCCGCCTTCCCTCCAGCCATCGCCAAACTGTGGTCTGCGTCTACGGGTTATGCGTGTATGTTCCTTGGCTGATTGTGTTGTTCTGCTAAGTGAATCCTGTAATTTCAAACAGGCTTCAGAATGGCTCGTAGTTTCCTCCATCAGATCTGCCTCCTCCCCTTTCCAGCCTGTGGCTAATGCACTTCCTACGATTCCACCAGTGTCTTCAGAGGTGGCTGGCTTTTGCTGGAGCTCTTGCTCTTCTTTCTCCACCTGGCTCCCTTCTTCCCCATCCTTTAAAGCTTGAGCAGGTATAAAATTCAAAGACCAACTTGGATTTTCCAGATGGACAAAGAGATAAACGTTAGTGTATTTGCCTATCGGAATGTATTTAAGCAGTGTACGGGATCTGACTCTCCAGGCCAGCCTGCTTCTGATGGAGAAGAGGATCTTCCTGCTCCATTTCCTCCTCATTTTAGCTAAGCTGGCTTCTCGATTCATTCTGATCATTTCTTTTTTTCCAGCTTGGTTACTTGCCTGGGACGTCTCAAAGAAATGACATCTGCCTTAGTGAAAATTTCAAAGTAAATTAAAAGGGCAGAAATCATGGAGGATGAAATTGGTTGTCAGGGAACCTCACTTCTCCGCAGCTCTGTGAATGTGTTAAATGAGGAAATGGGACTAGATAATGTTTCAGTTGAGAAAACAGGTGAGTAATTCCCTAAGTCAAGAACATAGGCTGGAGGCATGGTTTTTAATTAGGAGATGACGGGTTGGAAGCTAGGAGTTTGCTTTCTTTTTTTTCTCTGGGAGATCATCGGCACCCTCATCCAAGCCATGTTTTGATGTTAAGCAAGTCTAGAATTTCAAGTGGTTTGGGCAGTTACCAGCAGACTCTTCCAATAATTAGCACAAGGGGGTTGGGACTTTTGCTAAAACAAATGGCCTATGTTTTTTCGGATATTTTAATATGTTGATATGAACAAACTAGTATGTTGATGGAATAAATTGTACCCTGTATGTCAGTCATTGTCTTGCTAAGAAGGCACATAAAAAGTAGTTATATGTATTTTCAAATGCTGATGTGATTATGTTATTGTTTTACAGAATGTATATGGTCTAAACCTAGTATCCTAACAGGTGTAGGCTATAATATGAAATCATAGTTATTGAACTGAATCCACTCTGGGGTAGATGTATCATAGTTCACTTAGTTCACATAGTTCACTTGTTAATCAAGTCCAGTATTTCCTGAAATCTGTAACTACAAAAGGAATCAAACAAAGTGCAAAATATTTTTAGAGCTGGGATTGTGAAATTAGTTGCCATGGAGCGGAAGAAAAATACTACGAGACAAACCTACAGATGTTGAGCAACTTGAAATCCAGTGAGCAGCAGAAATATTTTTAACTCTTCCATTTAACTTATGTTTTGAGTTCTCCTCCTGTGATAAAATGTCTGTAGGGTAAATTGATGTTTTGCAACAGTGTTTATTTCACCTATATTAAAACTAAACAGGCACAATTTTGTAAAGGCATTTCTAATATACATACCTCTCATTGGTTGACCAAATGGTAGTCATTTCAATACAGAATTCAACTGCTTTTCCATTTCATCCACTTGAGAAAGCAGTTTCTGCAGATCCAGATTCAATGTCACTTTTCCACAATATTAACTACGAAAGCCTAGCCAGGTAGAAGATAGAATATATGATTTCAGAGAACAATTTCTGGATGGTTCTTCAGGACTAAGCTAAGTTCTTCGACCAGAGTCTAAAATTAAACATAGTCTTTGCAGCTTACAGAGAAAACTTATTCAGAAACAATGGGTCTAGTACCAGTTTGTTACAAATAGTGCCCCATGCAATATATACTCTAGAAGACCACTGCTTTCTCTGGAAGATTTTCTTCTGCAGAAGTAGCAGAGTGGATTTGTACTTGCAGTTCCCACACAGACCACTCAGGAAAAGGTCAGGAGTTGAGGTGGAAGTGGTCTGGTTCTCTAAGAGCTGAAATCAGATGATGTAAAAGAAACCAGGTCACTCAATGTCTTAGCAATGGATGCTCCATACCTTTCTTTCTCTGGACCTTTTTCTATAGCCTGCTTTTGAGAAATAGACTTCCAACTGGGCAGGAAGATTCTGCAAAACAGGCAGGCTGGGAGATTCTGGGGTGTTTTGTTTTTCTTTTTAAATGATATACTTTAAGTTTGTTTTTCAGAGATTCCACCCCTGGGCAAATTGAATAACCTCTAAAGATTAGGAATAAAACCAAATTTAAGAATTAGTGATGGTGTTTACCGAACATGTTGGGACTCCGTATAATCTAATTCTGCCTCCAGTTCTACAATCAAGCTGTACAAATGTTTGATCCCCAGGCTTTATTCTTGTGCCAAGCTCATAGTACATAGCTCTGAAATGTTTGTTGAAAGGGTTGGATCAGACCTTGGCTTGGTTATGTCAATGTCTCACAATTTGGAACCCAGAGACATCAGCCCTTGGCTTGTGTTGCACCAAAAATGCTTTATCCAAAATGTCCCTTGGAACAGTGCAATTGGCCGATTTCTCCTGGCCTGTGACTCACGTGGAGATAACCCCTTCTCATCATGAGCCCTGGACTTGGCTTTCATCTACGTCTTGCCCTCTCTTCCTGTCAGTTCTTTCTCTTCTTAAACTCTCTCACCCGCACCCTATGAAATACCTGTTTCAAAGTAAACAAACTCACCTTTTCAGTCTCTTCCAACACTTATTCCACCATCCTTTTGCCTTAATGCTGTTTTCCTCCACCCCCCATAGGATAACCTGTCCTTTTGTCTTCATTAGTGACTCATTACTGGGTATTATTTGTAGCATGTTTTGGCAAAATTGGTGGTGGCAGTGAGGGGTGGCAGAAAGGCCAATATTCTCATTGCTGACCATTGCTGGCAAATAGTTCCTTATCTTTTCTCACTAAAACATGCATTATCTGAGGCTCCTGCCATTTGGCCAGCCTCCCTTCCACACTCCCCATGACCATCATTATTCAGTTTCTGACCATTGTTGTTTGACATCTGTTCAGTCCCTTTCTCTCCTCAGTTTCTGCCACGTCATAATTCTTTGTTTTCATGTCAGTGGCCATCATGTTATATAATTAATAGTCGTTCAGCCTCCAATAACCCACAGACCCTATCCTTTGTGAGAACCACTGCCCCATTAAAAGTTTAACCATCAATTTTATATTCTGACCACAAACACCTCCTTTTCTGGATATCTCATTTTCTGATTTCCATTCTATCTGTTCTTGGAACTTGGCACCACTACAGCCTTGTTCCCCCCAGAAATGCAGCATCTTTCGGGCATCATTACTTCCCTGCCTTTCTCTTCTAGACCAGCACCCTTGCTTCAAGCATAACCGGATCCCTCCTGTTCTTCCAGAAAGCCACAGGTCAGGTCACACAATCTGTCTTCTGTATTCCTCCCCTGCAGTGAGTGTTCTTGGGGAAAAGCACATGACCATGCATATTGAGATGATCAAGTTCATGTGTCTTAGCCCCATCAGATCCACCCAGTGCATGTTGAGGTGTCTTTGGGATATACAAGAGTAGAGGAGTGGAGTAGAGGCCAGATGTATAGACTCCAGAGAAAGGCTTGGGCAGCGGGTAGTGATTTGGGAATTACATTCTCCACTAGATTTTCTCCTCCACTGCTTTCCTCTCCTTAGTGAACAGTGCCACCTATATGAGGTCTCCTGGCCATTATGCATCTTGTTGCCTCTTGTTGTAAGGAAATAATAAACATCTCATCCTAAGACGCTGAGCCTCATTAATTACCAGAGAAATCCAGACTGAAGCCACACTGAGATAGTTTATATTCACTAGATTGGAAAACATTTATTATTATTTATCCTTATAAAGATTTTATTTATTTATTTTTAGAGAGAGAGGAAGAGAGGGAGAGCAACATCAATGTGTGAGAGGTACATTGATCAGTTGCTTCTCATATACCTCCACCTGGAGACCTTGCCCACAACCCAGGTGTGTGCCCTGACTGGGAATCGAACCAGGGACCTTTGGGTTCACAAGCCAGCACTCCATCAACTGAGCCATGCCAGCCAGGGTGAAAACATTTTTTAAAAGTCTGAAAATTTCAAGCATTGACAGTGATCAAGAAAAGCAGTCACTCTTATACACTGCTTGTAGGGATGCAGACTAGTACAGACACTTGGGAAAATATTTTAGTATTTTCCAACAAACTTGAAATATGCATGCTCTGTAACATGGCAATGTCTCTCTCTATTTCAATAGATATAGATAAATGTGCCTATATCTCTCTATCTCTATTGCTACCTCTGTCTCTATCTTTGTCTTTGTCACTATCTCTAACTCTATCCATATAGAGTTGACCCTTGAACAACACAGGTTTGAACTACATGAGTAATTTACACATGGATTTTTAAAAGTAAATACTACAAATGTATTTTCTCTCCCTTATGATTTTCTTAATTACATTTTCTTTTCTCAAACTTATTTTAGAGTAAAATTCAATATATAATACATGTAAAATAAAAAAATATGTATTAATTGACTATGTTATCAGTAAAGCTTTGAGTCAATGGTAGACTATTTACAGTTAAGTCTTGTGGGGAGTAAAAAGTTATACCTGGATTTTCAAGTGCACAGGCAAGTGCACCTAACACTCCCCACTGTTTGAGGGCCAACTGTATATCTCCTAGAGAAATGCTGGGAAACATGGATGAGATGCTCATAGTAGCAGAGTTGGACGTAGAAATTTCAAAATAGAAATAAAATAAAGAAATCAACCCAAGCCCAGAAGCATACAGTTTAATACCTGTACAACTTATGTTTCTAAAGCTATGAGGATGTGGAGTCTAGCTCTAAAGAAAAACAAGGAAGTGATAACCACATAATTAAAGTTCTGGATATTTCTGGGGATAGAGGGTATTGGAGGGAAGTATAAAATGGGCTTCAATTCTATTACTGACTTCTATGTGTTATCATGGGCCATAGATACATAGGTAGGCATCTCAATTATCACTCTTTATGTTTCTTATCGTTAAATATATTTTTTGATGAATGTCTGGAAATATCTTACATTGTTAACAAATGTAGTCATTCTTCTACTTCCCCCAACTCATGCCACTATGTCCAAATGGGCTCCCTGAATCAATCTCGGAAGGGTGGTTTTAGGAGGTAGTTGTAACAATGCCCACAAAGGCTCCAGGCTTCATTTCAGTGCGTATTTACCCTCCATTTTCTGCTACTCAAGACAAAGCAACAGATGTACTGAAGTATAGCCATCTACGAGGATGCAGGATTGAAAGGTTCTATTAAGTTGGCTGAAATGAGAACTTGGAAACCTTCATTGTAATGAAACATTTTTGTAGAGTAAGTAGATAGAATTTGCAGACTAGAAAAGTGACGCCCAGTACTTGGGTGTACTAATTAACTCATGTTCTCCAAGTCTGTTGGGCGTCGTGTATTCACAAACAAGTGATTCTTTAGTAATTATTATAAACTAGTTCTTTACAGACGTTTGTAACCCCAAACAGTAATTTACCCATTAGTCACCCAGCATTGATTAAGTTCTTGTAAACTGTGCTGTTGAATACTAATCACTCAGGAAATACACTTTAAAAACTGGCCTGGTCCCTGCCCTCTTAGGAACTACCATTATATATACTTAAGAACAATAGGCTGCACCCAGTGCCCCAGTAGTGCTCACTTGGGACAATGATATATGCAAAGAGACAATTAGAGTTGCAGGATTAAAGTAAAGAAATGCATAAGGTGATTAAAGGGGGGACCTGTTTTCAGAAAAAGGCGTTGTCAGAAGCAAGGACATGTGTCAAGTGCCAATTGTCCACATTAGCTGGTGAGAATTAGGAAATGACTGTGGATGATTGACAGTGGTGTACTACCAGATATCAAGTAGATGTATAACCAAATATAATAACCAAATATTGTAACATATAACATATGTAGACCAATTTCCTAAAGCGCCAATAAAGCATAAAAGTTTGGATGTTCATGTCATATTTGTCAAAAAATGTCAAAAGTTGACATTTCTGGGATTTAAAATTGGCACCGTGACTGTGACATATGGATCAGCTTTTCGTTTCAGAGACATTTACAGCAGAGCACAGAACCGTAGTCTCTTCCGTTCTTCCGAGGATTCGGAACGATCACCTCTTCTGGTGCACGTGAGCATCTGTGCATTTTTCTCGGGACCTTACCAGGAGTGGAACGGATAGGTCATAGCGTAGAAATGTCTTTGAATTTACTAGATAATGTCAAGTGTTTTCTCAATGGTCTTACCAATTTACACTGCTGCCAGCAGTATATTTATTTGGGACTTCATCGATGATTTACTTAATAAAGTTTCACATTTTTTTTCCAGTAAAAGTATTATATGTTTCTTGGTAGGTTTATTGCTAGATACTCAAAAATTTCCAGGAATATCTCTTTAAGTTTTAGTTTTCTGAATATTTGTTGTTGGTATATAAATATTGTTGATTTTGTATCTACTAGTCTGGCTGAACTGTGACTCATTCTGATAGTTGGCTTGTGGGTTCCTTGGATTTTTATGTGTATACTCATATACAAATAGGAACAGTTTAGCATCTTCATATTATTAACTTCTTATTTTACTGTCCTGGACAGGAACTTCAGGACAACACTGAGGAAGGAGTAGGTGTCATTGTGAACATTGTTGTCCTGTCATCTTTCCTTTTTACATCTCAACCCTTTCAACTGAGACTACTTGCCTTTTGCTCTTTTGCATTTCTTTTTGTAAGTGTCTGTTGATGGTGACTTTGTATAATCTCATTTAAACTTTTTATTGATATACATTTTTGCTGAGCATAGAATTCTAGCTTGCCAGTGATTGCTTTTTCAGTACACTGAAGACCATTTCCACTGTCTTCTGATTTTTTCACTTTTGATTTAGAGAGGTCATGTCTTTCTAATAAAATGCAGTAGGCTATATTGAAAACAAGGTGGGAGGCCAGGTTCCTAGTGCTAACTTTTTAAGGTACTTTCCCTCATTATTTGCTACTCAACCATTTATACCCCGACTGAGAAATTTAGAATTATAATTTGAAGGTCTCAAGTTATCCCACCATTACAAAAGAATGGGCTCAGATGCTGTCAGAATGACACTGGGTTAGTGAGGTAGAATTTGTTTTGGCCACAAGGGAAAAAAGAAAAAGAAAGGAAGGAAAGAAGGAAGGAAGGAATTAGCCATTAACAGTGACTTAAAGCATATTTATTATTTGCTTAATTAGTACAGAGGTTTCACATTCAGTTACATAACATTTCATGAACACACCTATGACATACGAGAAGACATGTCTTCTCTTTGACTAGAATATGCGTAAGTTTATTGATATTTTGGAAATTCTTGTCACTAAGCACCCCCAAGCAAAGTTATTGGCCTATGGGTAGTGTGTGACTAAGAAGAAAAAGTCGTTTCCCCTCTCTTCTATATTGCGTGCCACTTTGCCAAAGGGCCGGATAGCATCAGCTCTCTGACTGATTGGAAACCCCGCCTCAATTTTGCATGCCGTATCATGTACGCCTCCCTTTGTGAGAAGTGGAAAGGAACCAAAGACATTCTTTCCTTTCCAGCCCCTGATCATTTAAAAGAGCAGGAGTCTTCAGAAACAGTGACAATTATTACATGACCTAAATCAAGACATTATGTGCTAAAAAGCAGGCAAGGTTTACTGTGGATAATCCTTGATCTATACAATGAAGAGCTACTGGAGCATACTTACACCTTATTTATTTTTTACTCTAGCTAAAGCCATTGTAATGTTTTCCCCCTTGTTCAATTCGATGTAGCTGCTGACTTAAATAGTGCAGTAGATTTTAATCACCACTCATCTACATTTATCATGATCCAGTAAAGCTCAACATTGTCTTATTTTTGGACAGTTTTGAACTTAGTCATCACTGTAATCCCCGTGCTTAGTCACAGAACTCTGAAATATTTATAATTAAGGAGTGGCTTTGTGGGCTCTTTTTCAGAAGCAAAAACTAAATTCCTAACCAGTTAGAAATCAAGTTTCTGGGATTTTAAATACGTTTTGTGAAATAAAGAGGGCAAGCGTTCACATCTGCTCAGAATCCTAGAGCCATTCCTACAGTTCAGACACTTTTCTACATGACTTTTTTGAAGGGAGCAAATTTTTTCTGTTTATTTCTCCCCAACTAGCATAAATTTGTACTTTGGGGTTGAATATGGAAGTTTTTCTCAGGGAATAGGAGCCAATTAGTTTACATAATCCAGACTGAATAAATATACAGTTATTGAACATAAATTCAGTGTTTCCTAACTTCTAATCCACAGAGTGAGTGCAGACATCTTTAGAATTGCGTTTAGGATACCAGCACCCTCAACAACTGCAGCAGGCTATGGATGTGGAAGAAAACACGGTCGAGCTGGTGAGTAAATAGTCTTTAATCCTTTCATGTCCAATATTCTTGCTTTTGACTTAAAAACTATTTTATTGTTCAATTACAGTTGTCTGTGTTTACCCCCCACCATTCCCCGCCCCCCAGCCTTGCTTTTGACTTTTAACATTTAACCCTTCAACAAAATTAGTTGCATTTTCTGATGTTTGTTCTTATGGGATGAGTAGAATCTGAGATTTTATTATCAGTAATCATAAGTGTTGAGAGAGTTATTTAGTTTGCCAAATAGTGCTTTCATGTCACTGGGGAATTTTGCGTTAGACATTTTGCCTAAATTTTGACATTTATATCAGAAACCTATAATAAGGTACTGGTAGACAAAATTTGAGTAGATGATATGAAATGTGTGTTTATAGCAAATATTAACAATATTATTTATATCTGTGCATCTTTTGATTCAATGAAAATATTTGTTCTCTTTGGCCTACTTGTATTTAAACTGGTAATTTGTGAAAAATGTCTTAAGGCAGAGGAATTTATGCTGAAAATGTGTTATTCTAGTAATGTAAAAATTCTATTTCTTAGAACACATAAAGGGTCTCATTCACCATTCAAACGAATGCCTTTATTTTACAAATGAGGCTGTGAAAACATTGGAAGTCCAACTGGCCAGCAGCAGAACCAGCAGTTGAACTCAAGTTTCTCACGTAACAATCATTTCATTATAAGAAACTACTTTTCAAAATCCCTGACGACTATGTTCCTAACAAAGAAAAATAAATTTTATAATTAACCTGAGGTTGTAGAGCCAAGTGACAAGTCAAACAAGATAAATACAAAGACAGGATTCAACATTGGAATTGCTTTACAACTTGAAGGTTGTATTTTTGACCAGTTTGGGGATTCATTAACTATACCCCCATAACATCAATTCATAGGATGCCTCATGTGTTGAAGAAGCTGGAAAATGTCATTGCTGTAATATTTTCTGTACATCGTTTTGTCTCCATTTCATAATATAGTAAATATGAATTATTGTATGTTCCCATATACAGAAAATATTTATGCAATTTATTCCACTAAGTCAAATAATTAGTTAATTGTGTTTAAAAAACACAAACAGTAAAATCAACTTCTAAGACTAAGAAAAGAAATCATTAGAATTTTCCATTTTTAGTAATCTGACCACAATGTCTTAGATCCCCCAAAACAAGGGACACAAGATATTTTTTTACAGTTGTTCGATGACTTTATTTTAGAACATTTATAAAATGTAGAAAATCACAAAAAAATAGTCACCCATGATTCATCCCAAAGACAATTACTGCTAATATTTTGCTTCTTTTATCCTCCTACCCCATCTAATGTAATTATATTGTTTTAATTGATTTATTTTATCATATGAGTTTTCTGTCAATTTACTTATCTCTTTTCCTCTAAAACTTTTCATAAAGCTCTTAATTAAAATTCAGGGAATCAAGAGCTTATGCTACTGAAAACTTTTATAAGAGGACATTTATTTAAGTTGTGTTTTTGTTCTTCAGTAAAGTTTCATGGTTTTCCTTATATTAGTCCTATGGCATTTTGTATGCTTAACCATTTCATGTGCTTTATTACTACTGCAAATAGCAGTTCTAATACACACACATATACACAAAGCAAGTTCTGTTACATATAATTTTCATATTTTAACAATCAATTAACTTAGTGAGTTATTATTTTTGATAGATTACATGGAATTTTGTTTGAACACAATCATATCATGTGCAAACAATGTTAGTTTTACCTTCACATTTCCATTATTGATACATATTGATGAGAACACCTGAAAAATTACCTGATATTGGTAGTCAGAGACATTTGTCATCTCTGGCTGTAGAGGAAGGAGTCTGACATGTCGCTGTCACCACGATCCTGGCCATTGGTTTGAAGTCAGTATTCCTTGTCATAACTGGAAATTATTCTTTTATTTTTATTTCTTCAAGATTTGTATTGTTTGTTTGCTTGTGTCAGGGCCGAGTACTGAAATTTGTTAAATGATCCTTGGGCATCTACTGAAATGATCATTTCAGTAGATCATTTATTTTTCTTCTCTGATCATTTGATGGAAAAATTGCATTTTATTATTTAGATCATGAACCCATTTTTAGAGTTTCAGATTCCCCTAGGATTGGATAGTTTAATATATATATATTATATTATCCTATATATTATCCTATATATATATAGGATTGGATAGTTTAATATATGGCAGAGTCACATAATTTTTCCTATATTTTATACATTTATGTTTCTGGATAACCTAAACTTTCTTTAGCCTTAAAAACCAGGGTTGTTTGTTTTAAATTCTTTCTCTGCAGGTACCCAAAAATCCTTACTGTTCCAATGAGGGATCACACTGTGGCTCTAGATTGCCTCAAGTGACCTTCCAGCCACAATGGGTAAGGTTTGAAAACTGGGGTGGGGTGGGCTGGGGTGGGGTGGGAACATGGGGAGTCTTCGGTAGTCCTTTGGCCGAATGAAAAAGTGGGACAAGCAGGCCCTGCCTCCTAGCCCCTCTGCAGGGCTCTGCTCTCCTTGAACCCTTCGCTTGCCACTCATCCGTTGGCTAGTCTACACTTCTTCCCAGCTGCCACTCCATGGTCTCTGGGCAAAACCTAGAGCCCACAGCTCTCAGCCATTTGTCCCTGTTGTATTCTGTTCCTTTAAGATCCCCTCCATACCAGAGATTTTCTGTTTTGATGTCTTTCCAAGCTCAGTGAAAGTCCTTTTATTTATGTTTAACAGATAAAAATGTATTTAATAAATACTTTTCTAATTATGAACTCTCAATACATAATGTTAAAACAAGAAATAATGATAAACAAAAAAAAATACTGGCAATTTTTCCTTACCAAAAGATAACCAATCCAAATGTTTTGATAGGCCTATTCATTATTTTTCTGCCCATGAGAACTAACTAGGTCATTTAATTTATACTGCGATGTCAGTAGCCAGTAATAACCTAACAAATATATCCCTGAGGCGATCTACTTGCCTTTGCAATGACACCTTATTGCTTCAGTATGAAAGGGTAACTGGGAGGAGACATTGTGTTCTCATGGAATGTGGGCAAGGGGTGTGTATGTACGTGTGTATGTGGGGGAATGTGCCTGTTTGAAAGAGAGAGAGACAGAGTGAGGGGGGTTGATAAATTGTGCTTTAAATTACAGCATTTGAAGTAATGGGAAAGGTTACCCTTATTGTAGTTGCAACTATTTCCCTAAGTTACCACTATGTAATTTGCTGAAATATCCCCTTATGTTAAGCCTTTGCAGGTTGCAGCAAAACCATGGTCACTCTGGAAAACATTTCTGGTGTGTCTGCTGGCCTGTCTGATTGCTACAACCCTTGTTGTTCTGGTCCTATATTTTGTTCACTTTGGCAAGCCCTCCGTCTTCGTTCATGCAGACGGGAAGGCCAGTCATGTGGCCTGCACCTCTGGCTCTAGCCCATCCTCTGCCCCATGTCCTACCCCATGTCCTGCCCCATGTCCTACCCCATGTCCTGCCCCATGTCCTACCCCATCTCCTGCCCCATGTCCTACCCTATCTCCTTCCCCATCTACCCTCCACGGATCTCAGAGCACCCTGCCTTCTTCCCCTGTGACTAACCAAAGCTCTTCAACTACGGTGCCTCCACCTGCCATGAAGACCACACTGGAACACGAAGTCCTCATTGAAGATGATGAAGGACATCCTTGAGCCCTCAGCCCTCCTCAAGCCAGGTCGACAGTCTTATGCTGAAGGAGGCACATGTAAGCTATTCTCTCCTCCCTGCCAAGAGATTCCAACGCATTTGACTTCATGAGACCTTGCCCCTCTTGCTCAATCATTGGCTGGATTCCCATATGGTGATGACTCAGTCTTGGGACTGGCAGTATTCAAATGACCAGAAAAGAAAAATTTCAGCCCTGCCTGGTTAACTCATCTAGATGGGGTCCAGAGTTTTCTCTTCACCACTTTTGTACAGCCGACCTCATTTATCACCCATGAAGATTTTAGCTGCTGAAGAGGCTGCCACTTGGATCCTGCTCTACTATTTGTCTACTATAAGCTAGTATTTGTCACTTGTTATTGCTTATTTCCCAGTCTTGCTTCAGCATTTGTATCCTAACGGAGAAAGAGAGAAATGTTCAAGCAAAGTGATTATTGCTCACTGATTATTAAATACCTATTGATCATTACGTAAGTGTTCTTCTCACTGGGGAATTGAGAAAAGAGGGGGAGATCGGTGAGGACGGGAACAATCAAGGGGGATTTTTAGAGAACAGCTGACAGTTGAAGAAGGGTGAAAATCTGGATTTAGGTAGAGATCATCAAAACAGAAAATGATAGGGCTAAGGGGGCTTAACAGATTTAAAATGAAAAGTACACTTAGAAACATTAAATGCACAAGTGATGTATTTTCTATATCTGCATCTTTTTCACTGACAATGTCAATATTATTTTCCATATTTGATATGCTTCTTAATCTCTAAACCACTATAAACTACACTTAGAAAATTTGAGCATTTAAATTGTGTTATACTTTGTACCATAAATTTGAGAACACATGCTTGTAATTTGCTATGAAACACAGACTCTTGTCCATTATTGCTTATTCTAAGTGTTTGGTACTTAGTAAAAACATAAACATTTCAATCTGGAAAAGACTTCAGAGTAAAGCAATCTGCCCATTCCACCCCCACCTTCCAAATTCCACAAGGGCAGTAAGTGTGAATGAATTTTTTCTAGTATAGTAGTAAATCCATTCATTTCTCTTATAATTTTGTTTTAATTGCTTGTGAAAAATAAAGATTCAATTCACTAGGTTAAAATGTGCTTCCTTCCTTAGACCATTTAAACCTTGTTTTGTGATTTAAAAGAAGAGCTTTTAATAAAAGATTAATTTACTGCTAATTTTTTTTTCAGTTTTGTATTCTAGAAGCCATTCTAAGTAACTAAATGTTTAATAAGAGCTGCCGTTTTCTTCCTTTACTCTTAGGAAATACAGACGGTGGTGTGATAATACAGGAAGGATAATTTCTTTGTGTTTAAGGAAAACCTTCTCCTAGCCGTGAAATTCCTACCTTGAGTATTTGGTTGGAGGACGCTTTAATTGAGGTCATTAAGGTTCTGTGCTTCGTCAAGTAGAGATGTGAATGAGCTCAGGTTCTTTTACTGGCTTCAGACTTTTACAGTTTAATAAAGGAGTAAAAATAGTAAACAGATTTGCAGAAAATATCTTCGCAAGTTAAAGTATATAATAAAAAATATTTACGAAGGATTATAAAAATATTCAGTGATGTGTGCCTGTTCAGTAAGTAAATACCCAGTTTTAATGATTTATTTAGCAAATATTGAAGCCATACATGTTCTAACATTGTTGTTTTAAAAATGCATTCACCATGCTTAAGTGACAGTGATGTATTTTACATCAGGAAGCTTCTTTGTTTAAAA